>PVHY01011820.1:0-25000 GCA_004024945.1 Uropsilus gracilis
AAGAGAGAAGAGGCAGAAGAGGCTGGCGGGGCAGGGCCTGGAGTTAGTTATAAATTTGAGTGAAGCCTTCTCCCTGTGGGCCCATCAGACGAACCGCGAATGGGGATGGGACTGTCTGTATGAGGCAGGGAGGGGGCTCTCTAGGCTGAGCCCATCAGGCCTTCTAATTGAGTGTTAATGGAGTTGCGAGGGGGAGGGGGCGCAGCTGTTGGCTCTGGGGAGCCCAGGGCACTGAGAATTATGGCCAGTCTCTCTTCTAGGCAGGTCTCTGCTCCCAGGAGGCCTCTGCCTTGGCTTTGTCTCTTAGTCTCAGGACCATAGACCTAGAAGGAAACTAAAAAAGAGGCCAGACCAACGCCCACATTTTAGAGATGAACAAACTGAGGCCCTGACGCCAGGTAGTGTCTTGTCCAAGGTCTCAGGGCTCATTCATGGCTGACAGTACAAAAAGTTGGGTCTTCTAGGTGCTTGAGAGGATTCTGCCTCTGAACCACAGCCTCACTTTGGGTCTGTCTCAGCTTCCATTCCACACTTTCCATCTTGTTATTAGCATCACTGTTCTCCAAATCACGGATCTTGACACCTCAGCCTTCCCTCCCATCCTAGCTCAGCCCTCATACCCTGACAGTTACCATGTCCTGCCATCTCTCCTGTCTGTTCCCTCCTCTTCACTTAGGTTCAGCAGCTCCCTGCCAGTGCACTTGTTTCCATGTCCTCCTACCCCTGTTCCATAGTGACCATGTGCCTCAAACCCTGAACACACTCCTGTCCTTGCTTAGAAGCCCACTGTGTACCCTCTACCCTGTGCCACCCAGCTCCTCGCTCAAGCCTCATAGCCCTGTGTGACTGTGGCTGCCCCTCTGTCCTCCTCCCCCTTGTCTGCCATAGACCCATGTAGGGTTGGCTTCAGGTAGGATTGTTCTTAGCTCCCACTAGGAGTGTCTGCTACCCTCTGGCTCTATCCACCTTTCATGTCCCACCACAAGCTGCACCCTTCCTGGGTGCCCCAGGCTGTACTGTTCTCCTTCTCTCCAGCCTCCCTTAGTCCTCGCCGTCCAGGTAGGCCCACTCTGCCTGTACTCACTGCTTGAAATGTCACACTTATATTCTGCTGGGCCAGGGACCTGGTGTTCAGTTCATCCATCGTATTCCCATGGTCACAAATCTTCTGTCCTAAATCCCCCAAGCACAGGATCTGAGATCCCCAGCCAAGGTCCACGTACAGAGAATGATAGCCTGTTGTTGCTGGAAGAGACCTAAGACTTTACCACCATCATTTCATTGGTGGGGAAACTGAGGTCTAGTCAGAAGGACAATACTCTTCCTGCTGTGGCCTTGGAAGAGAGTTGAGAGTCACATTCAGGTGTCTGGACTCATGTTTCAGTGCTCCTTTCACCTCAGAATTCTTCCAGGGTTCTTGTCATTGGGCGAAAACTGCCAGTTTGGTTTTAATCTTGGGACCTTGGTTTCTCCACCATAGAGAAAAGCAGTCCTAGACTTTTTTTTTTTTTTTGAGATTAGGTTTTGTTTGTCTACGGCCATACCACCCTGAACGCGCCCGATCTCGTCTGAGATTAGGTTTTGTTTTGTTGCCTGGGGTACCACGGACTCAAGCGATCCCCAGCCTCAGCCTCCCAGGTAGCTGGGATTACAGGTGTGTGCCACTATGCCCGCTGTTTTCTGAGACTAGGTCTTGCTATATTGCCCTGGGCGGGTTTCACACCCGCAAACTCAAGCGATTCTTAGTCTCGACCTCCCTTCCTAGGCTGGGATTAAAGGCACATGCCACTGCGCCCAGCCCAGTCCTAGACTTTTGAATGGCAGGTTCTGCTTCCTGCCATCCCCTCCCTGTCCCTCAAATTGCTCAGGCCCTGCCCCAGGCTCCCTGTCCACTTTCAAGGACTGTGGCCCCCTTGTCCCCCCTCCGTAGCCCTTCCATCCAGCTGTCCCCATTGCGCCCATGTTGCAGGCGTGTTTCCGGCATGTTTAGGCATGTTTAGGCATGTTTCAGGCATGGCCATTTCCACTTGGCTGCCCGTGCCACACAGGTCAGGTGGCGAGTGGCCCGGGCCGCCCCCACGCCGTGTTTAGCAGTGGAGCTGAGCGGAGGCGGTGCCTGGTTCCCCAGCCACAGTCTCTCGTTAGAAAGAAATTAAAAGCCACTCAATTTTGGCTAATATCCCTCTGAAGGCCTTTAACTCCACCTGTGACTAACCCATTCATAATCGCTCCGTTTTAGTGGCTCAGGCTGATGTAGCCTCAATTAATTTGGGAGGAGAGATAAACGGCCATTCCTCTTTGTCTCCCATCCCTTCCTCCCTTCCTGCCCTCTGTCATCTCCCCCTCAGCTTCTGTATCTCTGTCTCTCTCTGCCTCTGGCTCAGTTTTCCTTTTTCCCACTCTCTACCTAACCCCTCTTTCTCTTCCTGGTTGAACCAGTTTTTTTTCTGTCTTTATGAAATTTCAGTCTCCACAACTCTTTTTGCATCTCAAAGTCTTTTCCAGTTTCTGCTCTCTCTCTACTCCCTCTGTCTCTTTCACTCTTCCTGGATCTTCTTTTTGTTCATGTTTCTCTGTCCAGGCCTCTGCTCATTTCTGTGTCTCTCTCCTGCTTTTGGTTACCCTGACAATATTAGTCATTCACCTTTGGGGCTACTTCCCTTGCCCACCGGTGTGTCCCTGTTCTTGATGCTGTTTTTATCACCTCTCTCCTCCCCAGCTCTGTCTCTGTTCCTTTTTGTCTTTCTTTGTCTCAACTGCTCTGTCTCTGAATCTCTGATTAGTTTCCTTTCATCTCTAGTCTCCCCCCTCCCTCCACCAGCCCCTTCTGCTTTATCCCGTCTATGGCTTCTCTTTTTTCGCCCTTCCCCCCTTCTTCTCCTTACTTTTCTTTTATTCTGCCTCTTTCTCCCTGCTTGTCTCAGTTTCAGCTCTATCTCCCTGAGTTTTTCTCTCCCCTCTCAGAGTCTGCTTCCCTCGCCCCTCCCCCACAGCCCAAGCACCTTTTCTCCTGGTGCCTTAAACTCCCCAAGCCCACAAGCCCTTTTGTCTTCCCCATCCCTTCTCGATTATTATTAATGATAAAAGCTCAAACATCACATCAGTAATTTCTGAGTGAGTTTTGCAATGAAACTGGGGCCTTCTTAGCCCCTCCCGAGTCCCACAAATTTTACTTTTGTAATTTCACGCCTCTGGTTATCACCACGCTGCTCCGTCCCTCTCTGCCTCTCAGCTCCCCTTCCCTCCCCCCACCCCCCCGGAGAGAGCACTTAAACTTGTTTTCATTCCCTTATTCTTTATTTTTTTAATGTCCACTCTCTCCGGAGTCAGTAATGTTCTTCCTCTCTTTCCTCTCCCATTTTCTGTTAATTCTGCGCCATCTGCCTTAGCATCTGTTAAAAATAAAATTTCCCTCACACAATGAGAAGCCTCCCAGCTCCTCCCTCCCCCCCCTGCAGCCCCCCAGGTTTGGTGCTGGGGCTGTCAGATGCCACTTCCTCTCCTGGGATCTTTTCCCCTCCCCCCCACCCCCAGTCCCTAGTCTGGTTTTCAGAGAGAGAGATACCGCACAGGGCAGGCTGGCAGCAGGGAGGGAGGGGGCTGCCCAGGGGGCCTGGAACTGGAGGGGGCAGTTGCTAGAACTGGAGGGGGGGGGAACAGTTAGAGGATGGAACCAGGCTCCACCCGCTTGCCTTCGGGACCTTGCCCAGGCTGGAGCTCTGAGCTGCTAAGACAGAGCACCTGCACAGGTAGGTGACAACAGGTGGGGGAGAGGTCTGAAGAGACAGCCTTTTCTCCCCGGGAAAAGAGGTTGCTCATGAATCCATTTTCCCATTTTCAAAAGCTAATGCTGAGCTATTGAGATTGGGTTGGTGGTAGGTGATTTTGGGAGAAGGGAGAATGGCCCCAAGTCCCAGTGACTTGGGTTCCAGCTTGGACTGGATATGGTACTAGGCAAGATGTCTCAAGATTGGCTGTCTAGGACACTCCTCCCCCCACCCCCCATGTCTGCTGGAGGATTGTGTCCCTGCTGCCCTGGGCTCAGCTGGGAGAATGGAGGGGAAGGGAGTCAATTGACCCCCATGCCCTGAAGACTTCAGGAGGCAGGAAACTCTTGGGTTGAAGCCAGTTTCCCAGTGGGTCTGAAAGGAGTCTGTGTGTGTTTGTGTGGATGTGTGTGTGTGCGCCTGTGAAATTATGGTTCCCCGTCTCCACTGATCTATGTAGTTGTGTGTGGGGAGTGTGCATGTATGAAATGGGTTTTGACTGATTTTTTTTCTGTGTCATACTATGCCTGGCTACATCTCTCAAATGTGGGTGTATTATGTGTGTACGATGAGTACACGAGTGAGTGTACAGGTAACCCTCTCTATGAGGTGTGATAGTGGGTGTGCTGTGACTATGTAGCTCTGCATATTTGAATAATGGTGTCTTGCCAAAAGAAAAAAAGAAAAACCTGTCCCCCTGTGTATATGATGCATGTAAATTCTTGTCTTACTACATTGGTTTATTTGCATACTTTGTGTATTGTTATATACTTTGTGTATTTGTACAATCCTATGTCTCTTCTATTCAATGACTAAACTGTTTCTCTATGATAGCCCTTTCCCTTGGGATGGGGTGCTCTGTATTCGAGCACATGGCAGGCACTGTGCAGGTTGCTTTGCTTGAGTGATGTGGTGAGTGTGGGAGCATATTTCTGTGGTATGGTGACCATGTACAGCTGTCTCCGGTGACATACATGTATGTATATTGCATGCATACAGTGTTACATAAATGTGTGGGTGGTTGAAGTGGGCTTGGTTGTGCCATGCACGGTTATATAGGTGGGTCCAGTGAGGCCACCTGAGATAAAGTCACATGCAGTGTACAGAAGTGAATTAGCAGCAGGGTGGTGAGAAAACAGGCTTTAACACAGTTCCTAGATCTGCCCCTAACCAGTGACATAGCAAGTTACTTAATCTCTGAGTCTCAGTCTCCACATCTGTAAGATGGGGATAATCATATTTATGGCATAGTTCTTGTGAGGATTAGGGTAAAAGAAGTCAAACTAGTAGTCTGACACCTAATAATAATAAACCATTAAGTGCTTGTTAATATCTACTTCACACATCCGATCTAGATTGGTCCTTACTTTTTAGAAATAATTGAGGCACAGGGTATTAATAACCAAAGTCAGACATCTAGTAAAGACAGAGTACCTCCTCACCAGTAATAGCTTTATTTGGAAAGTGCTATTACTGTTAAATATTAGTCTTGTGAATGGGGTAGGGGTGCCTTAAATCAACAATATTTTGTTTCCCCATATAGCTGTCCCCTTTCCAAGATATCTCCCCTTTTTCGCTTCCCAGCCCAGTGAAGCTGGGACTGTTTTGAGGGGCTGGACAAAAGAGAGAAGCTGAGGAGGAGGAAATGGCCCCACGCTCATGGCCGCCTCTTGCCAGCCTTGATCGACACCAAAGATTCCGTAATCTCTCTCTGCCCCGAGGGGAGCAGCAGCGTTTGTGAAACAGATTTTTACAAAATGTTTTGACCCTGCTCTCCCCTCCCCCCGCATCCCTGCCTGGCACCGTGTCACCTAATTAAATCAGCCTTTGCGGGCGTCTCCGCTCCTTGCTAATTGTGCCCTGGGCCGGCTTCCGGAGGCCGCTCGCTCCACCCGCGCACCGCCTCCCCTCCCCCTCCCGAGGATGGGGAGGGCTAGGGTGGGCGCCCGCTTGGGATGGGGGGGGGGAGGTCCCTGGAGGGCCTCCGTGGCGATTTCCGTGGTCCTCCTCCCAGGCTATTCTTCAACCTAGGAGACTGAGGCTTCGGCCACTGGCCCCCGCCCGACCTGACTTCCTGTTCAAGAACTGGGGGCTCGGTCTGAAATGACCCGGGGCCTCGGGGAGGCCAGGCCGAGCGTATCCGGGTAATTGTCTCTGCCAGACGCGTTGCCGAAGCGGGCGGCTCCGAAAATCCCGGATTTCTTTCCCCTTCACCGGCTGCGCGGAGCTTGCCGGAAGCCGGGCGCTTTATTTACAGATCCTCCCGCGAGTGCGGGCGGAGGCTGGGCCGGGAGGGGGCTGGCCGCCGCCACCTCTGTCCAGGGTGCTGAACGCGCGCGGGACTGCGCGGTTCTGCGTTTGCCAGGCTAATAACGATGACTAAGAATCATTACAGGCGACTTTTATTGAACGATTCCCACGAGCCAGACACTGAGCTAAGAGCTTCCAAGCTCTATATAATTTAATACTCATAGCAACCTTAGGAAGAGAGGTTTTCCCATTTTAGAGATGAGAAAACAAGGACTTTTAGAGGTAAAGGAGCTGGAGTTGGGGATAAATCAAGGGAGACTTTTGCTTTGTCTTAATTTCTTATTTGCTTTGTATCTGATTCCTTCTCTTTTCTCCTTCCTCCTCCTGCTTTCACCTCTTTCCCCCCCACCTCTTCTCTACCAGACATATATGTGTTACTTGTTCATTAAAAAATAAGTTTCTTTAAAAATGTGATTTCCCCCTCCATCACTCCCCCCCCCACACACCGTTAGAGTCCCACTTACGTGGGATATTCTTCTGGACAAATGACCAAGGTTCTTCAAAGTGAAGGGAGAGTCATACAGTATAACAATTGCATGTATGGTTGGGTGGACCTTGTTTTAGGTCCTTATTTGAGCAAGTGAAATGCAAAATAAATAAATAAAAATTTGAATATGGGCTCAGTATTTGATATTATTAGGAAATTATTGCCAATTTTCTTAGGTATGATAAAGACATTGTGGTTTAAAAAAAAGACATCGTGGTTATGGTTTTTTCTTTCTTTTTTAATTTTAACTTAAAAAAATTTAAGAGTTGTTTACTGACTTGCCCAAAGTTACTTAAGAGTCCCTTCTCAAAACCAATCTGATAGTAGATCTGAGCATGCTTACAGCTTGGTGCATTATATGGGTCTGTCTGCAGGCTGGTATGACTTCTCTGCTTGAGTTGATATGAATGTTGATAATGTAGCTCTGTGTGAGAATATGGGTGGCAAATTTTGAATACATACTGTATGTCAGATTTTCTGTGATGTTATCTTGAACATTTTAAACTCAGAACATCCCTGGAAGGGAGGACTTTTTACTCTACTAGTGCTGATGCAGAAACTGAGGCAAAGAAAGTAATTTGTCTATATTCTTAAGGTTAGGAAGGAATAGAACTAGAACCAAGGTATTTTGACTCCACTCCCTAGTGTTCTTGGTAATTGATTACCAAATGGTGATGCTAGTGTACATAAGACTTGTGTCTGAGCATGACATCATCTAGTGGGTAAGAAACTGCGTTTGTAGTCACAGCACCTCTTTCTGTGATGCCATGGGGTGGAAAGTGTGGGGGAAACAGGTTAGTGAGGAAGGAAGATTAGTTTAAAATCATGTAATCAAGGATGGTTAGACTCATTAAAGATTTACCTATTTTGAAGGATTTACCTGTGGCAAAATAGATATAAAATTGATTTTGAAGTTAGAGTCTTCTTCCCCACAATGATCAAACCATCCATTGAGCGCCTACCAAGTCCCAATCTCCTTACCTGTAAAGATACATACAAGCTGTACATAGAGCAAGTGTCTGGGACAGAGTAACTATTCAATAAAGAATGACCTTGTTATCAAGGGAAGAAGCATGCTGTCGTGCATGAAACCTGGACTTGGAGTCAGAGGAGGCTAGAATCTTAGTCTCAAACTGACTAGCTGAGTGACCTTAAGCAATCAACTTAACCTCTCTGGGCCTCAATTTCCTTTTTTGTGATAAGAAAATAATGACATTCAAAGAGATTGTAAAAATTAAATGAGATAATGTGTGAAGTGCCAGGCATAGTGCCTAGCACATAGAGAGCATCCAATAAATGCTAGCAGTAATTACTTTGTGACAGGAGCTTTACCTTCATTTTCTCTGAATCTTGTCATCACCCTGCAAGGTATTTAATATTCTAATTCAGGCTTTTTTATATTTGAAATTCATATTTATTTATTTCACCTGGCTGACTGCCTCTTCCAGTCAATATGGGCAATTGGAATGGGGGGAAGGGAGACTGAGAGGGAGCGACTTTGGCATAGGCAACAGTATGGGAGTCATGAGACTGGAGATGATACCCAAGATTTGCCATTAACCAACTGTATGACCTTGATTAAGTCACATTTCTCCACTAAAAGTCTCAGTTATTTTTCCTTTGAAATAAAGAAGATAGACTAGATGAGTTGACATGATAAAATTTTCTGGTAACTATATGTGTTCAGGAAAATAAGATGTGACAGCATGATTGTGGACTGTGCAGGACTCAGATGAATGGGGAGTGCTCAGTAAGGGAGTAGGGGTGGAGATGTGGTTGCAGAAACATAAATGATTATGACTTGGGAGGGCTTGTGACTATACTTTCTAAGGACATAGTGTGATACTGTGAGACTATATAGGAGTCCATACAAGTTGGTGTGTATAGGCATCAAATTCTGTGAATGTATTATGTGCAAGGATGTGGTATAGTGGTATGGAAATTATTATAGCTAAATTATGTAAGATTGTGAGTATGGCACATATATGGGGTTGTGTATTCTATGTGACGGTGTGAGTGCAGAGGTGATTGATACATGTGTGAAGGAGAGGAATGGTGGAAGGCACCACATGTAGGAAGAGGCTAAGCTACATCACCCTCCCCTTTTCCTACTTTTATGGGACCCTCTGGAGTGATCTATGGCCCACTCAGACTTATTGATTTGGGATAACTTGCTCACTGTTTCCACCACACAGAGGTTCAGACACAGTCTTATGCCCCTCAGCTATAGTGTCAGGGGCATCCTCTGTGGACAGAATCTAGATTAGCACTTGAAGTCCCATATGGCCAAACCCAGTCTAACTTCCCTCCTAACCTTTCCTTAATAATATTAGCTAGGAGACTACAGAGATAATGGCAAGACTGATAGTGGGTGAATATTCTTGGTTTCAGGGAGGCTAAAACAGATCTTGTTCCTGCATTGAGGTAGCCAGATAGGATTGGAGAGACCCCAATGGGGACTTCAGCTTATGAGGTAGAGATTACTGTGTCTAGAGAACACACACACAACAATACTTAGACCTTAATAAATCATAAACGCACAGATAAATTGGTCTGAAGAGCTGGGGTCTTTGTTGTTGTTTCATCTTTAAAGGAAGTGCATTCATTTAGGCAAAGGTTACCCTCTTTTGGATAGGGCTATGCAAGCAGCACAACCTTTTGAGAAGGTAGCTAAGCAAATACCCAAATGTAATTTGTGTGTTTTTTTTATCTAATACTTCCACTGCTAAGAATTTACCTTAAGGAGATAGTTGTATAAATGTGAAAAGATCTGTCCACAACTGTCTTAAGATGTTTGAAATAGCATAAAGCTAGAAATAACCTAAGAGTCTATCAACAGAAGACTATATAACATACCGGAATATAATATATCTATTAAGACAGCCACATAGCTTTATATTTGTTGGAACAGAATGGCATCTATGATATATTTTTAAATAAAAATAACAGATTACAGAACATGATCCTGATTGCAACATATGACACAGTTGTGTCTGTTTATTTAGAGACTGAATGGTCACTTATATAGCAGTAGAGCTTGTCTGATTTATAATTTATTTGTGGGCTTTACTTTTTAGTTCCTTCTTGACTTTCTTTTTTGATTTTGTGTATAGTTTATAATTTTTAGAGCACAGGTGGTTTTAAAGAAGAAAGAAAGGTGCTTTCTGCATGCATTCTCTATGGGACTCTGTCCTTGGTACAAAGGGCACAGCAAGCCGGGCATGGTGGCTCATGCCTGTAAGCTTCAGCCTATGAAGCGGCCAGGGCTAGGGATCGTGGTTCGAGTCCCACCTGGGGTCTGTAGCGAGACCTAACTAAAAAAAAAATAGCTGGGCGTGGTGGTGTGCACCTGTAATCCCAACTACCTGGGAAGCTGAGGTTGGGGATTGCTTGAGTCTGTGGTACCCCAGGCAATGAGAGCCTGCGGTTCCACAGGCAAAAATAGCGAGACCTAGTCTCAAAAACAAAACAAAAAATAAAGGGCACAGCAATGAATGAGGTGCTGATTTCTATAGGGACTGTTCAGATTAACCCTTCACATTTAAAGTGTTAGGGTGAGGGGTGTAATCGCCCAGACTCAAGTCTTGCCAAACTGTGTCCATATACGAGTTGGAACCCTTCTTCATAGCCCAGGGCATCTTGGACTTCTCACACCAACACCTTGTACTTTGTTTTGTGAAACTCATGGGTCTTGCCCCATCACTTCCAGGGCAGGATATGCATCTTACTTTTTAATATTCCCTAGCACCACCACAATGCCTGACACCTAGTAGAAAGGTTAAATGAATAGGTGGTGTTGGAAAGGGGTGGCCTGACCTTTGTCAAAGGGCAAATTCAGCCTCTTTTCGAATCCAGTATAGCTTCTGTGCTAGAAGGGTTGATTGACCTTTGAACCTTAATTTCCTTATTTATAAAGTTGGGGTACATACTATTATTTACCATCCAGGTTTTTTAGGACAAATCAAAGGTAGTAATTAGTGTGAAGTTTCTGATACAGTACATGCCACAGGTTAAATGTTTTTATTATCTTTGTAAATTTTTGTTGTTGGGATGGTCATAGGAATTATTGTCACTATTGTGTTAAGTAGCCCATTTCCCCCCCACCTGGTAAAAACTGCCTCATCATTCAAGGCCCCAGATCAAAGACTACCTCCTTTAAGAAAATTCAGACTCTAGTCTGAATTCAGAACTCTAGAAAGTCACTTACCTGCTCCTCCCTGGATTGCCCACCCTTTCTGTATGCTTCTGTTCTGGCACTCAGGTAACAGTCATCATATACAGATCTCAGTTCCCCAACTTGATGGTGAACTTGGAAGTCAGAAGTAGTCTCAACCCAACTTTGCCACCAGCAGGTCTGACATGTGAGAGGGCTTCCAAAATTTTTGGTGAATTTGGAGAAACCTCAGAGCTCCTAGAAACCTGAAAATGTGTTGGAAATGAGTGGAAATGCAGTATTAATAATGATTCAAGGCACTGATCTGCCGCACCAGATGGGGTCCCAAGCCTGGAACATGCTGTAGATGATGCTATAATTTTGGCATATTTAAGAAAGGAGGAAAGCATCTCTGAGGAGATACTGTTACCCCAGCGAGGGAAGGTGGTCCCTCCACCTTCTCCTTTGCCCGCCTGCTCCTTTGATTCAGGCATGTTGTATGTAGGTCAAGATTTGCAGGGGCTAGCCTGAAACACAACATCTACTATCAGGTTAGCCCACAGGTATTTATTTATCCCAAATGTGCCTTAACAGGAGCAAAATCAGGAGGTTGGGAGAGATGTGCCCCAAGAACTGTGATGAGGGTCTTACTCCCTCAATGCATGGCGCATCCATCTACTTGGGGGCCTTGTGCAGTGGTGTTTCCTGTGGAAACAGAAGGATGTTAATAATAACATACCCAATAACAACAACACTTTTCATTTGTACGTATTTAATGACACCTCAATCACGTTTACATGGCCTCATTACTCCAGCCCACCTTCAGGGAAGATGTTATTCCCATTTTACAAATGGGGAAACTGAGGCTAAGCGGAATGGCAGAGAGTCACTCTGTTACTTCGGGCAGATCTGAGAGGTGAACTCAGGGCTTAGCCTAGCACCCGCAGGCGAATAGGCAGGTTGCCTCCGCACACCTGTGGAAGCCAGCGTAGCCCTAAAAGAGAGGAGGCCGAATTGACTGCAGCCTTCTCCAGTCTCGGGATGGCGCTATCTTCGCAGCTCTGCAGAGGACTGGTAAGACCAGCCCGCTGGGCCTGCGGGGCGACGGCGAGACGTCAGCGAGAGGGGTGCAGGGCGGCGCCCACCAGGCGGCCGTCCGCCGTCCGGCCCACCCCACGGGCGGAAAGACTGAGGCTCCGGCCGCGGGCGTCCGCCCCCTGGTGGACGCCGCGGTCGGCCGGCGCGGCGCGTCCTCGCTCCCAGGCCCGGGCGGCGGCGCCGCGGCTCTCCCGGGCGCCGCTCCCCCCTCCCACCGCCTCCCCCGCTCCCTCCACTTTGGGGATAATTTAACATGTTTCACACTAACTTTCCCGTAATGGCCGCGGAGCCTTTAGAAATGCAGCCTCCCCGCTTTATCGGCGGCCGCGCTAATGGTTATCTCGCAGCCGTGCCCCCGGCGATCCTGTCAGGAGTAAATAGAAGCTGACACAGTCATTTGCTTAAATCTTCTCCACACTTTTGCCGCATTTCCCTCCAGAGGATACCCCTGAAACAACAATTATTTGAAATGTCACGCGTTTCTGCCCCCGGGCTACCAACAAATGAACATTAAATCTATTAACAGCAAAAAAATTAAATGTTTACTTTTCCGCGAAGGTGTGAGGGGCCGAAATCGGGGAGGGGTCGAGGGGCAGAGACGGGGACAGAAAGACCCAAACACCCAACCGAGCCGCGGAGACCCGGGGTGGGGGGCGGCGAGGGGGGGGGCGAGGGGGAGGCGCCATGGGAGACCGACACATAGACAGAGTAGGACAGACTGATGTACAGGACAGACTCAGACTCAGGGAAGGCAGAGGGAGAGGGTAGTGATGCAGGGTGTGTGTGTGTGTGTGTGAGAGAGAGAGAGAGAGAGAGAGAGAGAGAGAGAGAGAGAGCAAAATAGACAAATGTACAAAAACAGACTCCAAAAGAGAAAGAGGGGTGACCAAGGCAGACACCCGAAAATGAGAAATGAAAGCTGAGAGCGCCAGGCATGGTGGCGCGTGCCTGTAATCCCAGATACCTGGGAGGCTGAGGTTAGGCATCACTTGAGTCCACGGGTTCAGGACTACCCTGGGCAACATAGTGAAACCTAGTCTCTTTAAAAAAAAAAAGAAAAAAGAAAAAAAGAAAAAAGCTGAAAGAAGCATTCTCCACACATAAATGCCACCATCTTTCCCAGAAGGTGAGCTGGGTGAGCAGGGTATGTTCTGGAAGCAGCACTTATTCTCTTAGGCTTTACCCTGCAGCTTGGTTTCCTCTGTACCTCAGGGGGCTTACCTGGCTGCCCTCAGTGCCCCCTTGTCACCTGTCCAGCAGCAGAGTAGGTGACAAATTCAGACTCTCAGACAGCAGGTGTTGGACAAAACACATAGGTCTTCTGTGCTTACTGCTGGTTTGACTCCCTGTGGACCTCATGGCCTTCCTGGCCCATGCTGTGACTCGGTTTCCCCCTTTGTACATTGGGAAGTAGATTCCCAGATGACCACTTCACAGCCACCTAAGTGCCAGGCTAACATATCCCAAATGAGACTGGTGACTAAGTTGTCGTCCTGTTGGTGCCATTTTTGAGAGGTGTCACACCACACTGATGTCTGTAGCCACGGAACACTTCTGTGGGGAATGGTCTAAGGGAGGGGCAAGAAGTTCCCTGGTCATTGGGGGTCACTCTTGCCTCCACACCTCCAAACGGAACAAGGGTTCAATGACTGGCTTAAGGCTTAACCAGTGGGGAAACCATCAGGTGCTTGGACAGGAAGGCCAGTTGGAGAAACCATGAAGGTGAAGGAGCCAGTGTGAGCTGTTTCACCTCCTAACTTCCCGGGGCCCTTTATCTCCTGGTCTTCCAGGGAACTGTTTTTTCTGTGATATTTTCAGCTGAAATAAATGGGTCAGATTACATGGCATGAGGTGAGGGAGCTATGAGCTGGGCCAAATCAGAATAGCTGGGCACCTCTCTCCTGAGGACATGTGTCCAAGCTGGGGCTGCACACCAGGGCCCTTGGTTAGTGTGTAACTGGGTGTGAACATTGGCTTCACACGTATCTGCTCACACCAGTCACTCCATGCAAACACAGAAGCCAGGCTCTGAATTAGCTCTCATCCTGCTGCTATAAATTTACACATTTTTACTCTCATATGAACTCCCACACCCACACTCACATTCACGTGAGCACAAGGTGTTTTTTCTTATTTTAACACAACCATGTTTCATATTCTAACATAACCTTGCGCCTTCAGACACACACTCACAAGTTGAGTCTTTCCCCCTGCTCCCCACCCAGGCAAGCTGCACCTCCAGTCCTTTTATGCCAAAAGAGAATGGCAAAAGGTTATGTAGGTCTAGGTCACTGAGGCTGTGTGTCTCTTGTCTGAAAGTAAAGTTGTGTTATGTGTGTTTGTGTGAGTGACTGACAAAGAGAATGTGCATTGTATTTTTGTGGACATGTTGCCGCATACAAGGAAACTGTGTGTGTGTGTGTGTGTGTGTTGGAAGGTAGTGTGCCAGTGTGGTTGTGTGACTGAAAGTGTATAGTGGGGGGTGTGGGGGGGTGAGTGCTATTTAAATAAAAAAGAAAGGAAGTGAATCAGGGTCGTTTCCATTTTAATTGTAAAACAGATAAGCACTAAACACTTTGAAAAAGTAAATGACTTGAGAATAATTACTCTCTATTACCCAGCGTCCCAGGGGGGCAGTTGGAGGAGCCCAGATGGCTACAAAAATGGGATTTAGCAGAAAATTGAAGACATTATTCACCGTAACACATTATCAATTACCTTCATATCAATTACAATAACCTTACATTAGCGAGGGGCCCCGAGACCCTCAAGCCCTGAGACTGTGGAATCACTGCAGCCCCGTGGGGGAGGGGTAAGAGGATGGGAGGGGACTGGGAGGGTCTTGCTTCCTGCTCTCTCCAGGAGATGCTGCTGGCTCAGACCTTCACACCCCACTCGAGGTCTCCACTCCCTGAGTTTCTCCCGTTTGCTGCACTCTGGCTGGGGCCAGAATGGGAGATGATGAGTGGGAGCAGGAAGTGAGCTGAGTAGGTGAAGGGCTGAGAAGTTGGCAGAGATACAGAGACAAGAGGTGGAGGTGCTAAGCAGCTGAGGGAAATTAAGGGATGGGGTGAAAATGGGAGGACATCTGGATGAACCCAGGATAATAGAGAGGCTAAGGAGACTGAAAATCTCAAAGAATACGAGGCAAAGTCCTGAAAAGTGACACCCAGAAAGTCTTTTATTCTGTGGTCACTTCTTAGTCCACCCACCTCCTCCATCCCCTCTCCACTCCTCCTAAGGACTTGGGGCTTTCTTAGCCTTTCTCCCATGTCATATTCCCCTCCCCACTTGAGTTTTCCTCCCACCCCAGAATCTCAGATGAAGTAGGATGGGGGGAGAGGGGGTACCCAAGAGAATAGGTTGTACATGGGATTCAAAACTGAAGAGTATGAACTGTCCTCTGTAGTAGGAGGCACAAAAGTAAGACAAAGGGAAAAAGTCCTAGAGCAAAACTCAGACTGAACCCACATACGTAGACTCTGGGAACCAAAAGTTTGCTGTCATCAGTGGGAAAAGGACCCTGGGTCAGACAGGGCAGGTTGAGTATGGAAAATGCAGACTCCAACCCTGACTTTACCCTGCTTCCCTCCAAACACTGGTCTGGAAGGAACCAGCCAAGTCAGATTCTAGATCTGTCTTGTCCAGTGTGGTAGCCACCAGCCACACGTGGCTATTGAGCACTTGACATGTAGCAAATCCCAATAAAGATGTGCTGTCAATGAAACATACAAACTTTTGAAGATTTTGTATGGAAAGAAATTAAGAATATATATTACTACTTTAAAAATATTGGTGATAATGTTCAAATGATATTGTTGTGACCATATCTTAAGTATTAAAAACTAATTTAAAATTTAGTAAAGCTGGACACAGTGGCATGCACCTGTAATCCCAGCGCTGGGAGGCTGAGACCAGGGGTTGCTTGATTCCATGGGTTCGAGACTATCCCAGCAACATAGTGAGACCTCATCTCTAAAGAAATACTTGGGTGTGGTATTGCACGCCTGTAATCCCAGCTACCTCAGAGGCTGAGTCTAGGGATCACTTGAGTCCGCAGGTTTGGGACTACACTGAGCAACATAGTGAGACCTAGTGCCTGAAAAAATAAATAAATAAAATTTATTTATTAAATTTATTTAATAAATTTATTTATTAAAAAGGGTTCGTTTCACTTATTTCTTTCTTTTCTTTTCTTTTTCCTTTCCTTTTCTTTTCTTTTCTTTCTTTCTTTCTTTCTTTCTTTTTTTTTTTTTTTTGAGACTAAGTCTCGCTATTTTTGCCCATGGAACCGTAGGCTCACGTTGCCCAGGTTACCACAGACTTAAGCAATCCCCAGCCTCAGCTTCCCAGGTAGCTGGGATTATAGGCGTGTGCCACCATGTCCAGCTATATTTTTTTGGAACTAGGTCTCGCTATGTGCCCCCAGCGGGACTCAAACCATCATCACTGGCCCTGGCTGTGGCTTCCTAGGCTGCCGCTTACAAGCATGCGACACCATGCCCAGCCTCACTTGTTTCTTTTTAATTTTTAAAAATAGTCACTCAAAAAATTTAAATTGTGTATAGTACAATTTCTATTGGATAATAATAGGCTAAGGCACCTGGGAAGGAAAGGATTTTGCAGGGAGCACATCAATAGGGTCCTATTTTTCCACTTCAGAGGAAGGTGCTCCCCAAGGAATAGCTCTCCTGAGATGGAGCTAGAGCAAAAACTCTCCAATCTGCCTCTTCCTTTTTTCCTCCTACCCACCCCCCCTAAAGTGTTTGCTTTAGCAGCCCATATACTAAAACTCAGCCCCCCAAATCAGCCACCTCCCCATGATTCCTGAGGAAATGAGTCCCAGATTCCCACATCCAGTTCATTCCTTGTCATTGCCTTCCCCCAGCACGTGCACACATTCTTTCTATCTTCACTTGTTCATTTATCCCTTCACACATCCTCCCACGAGGCATGCCTACAAACACACCCCTTGCCAGGGCATACACACTTCCTGATCATGTGTACAACCTCACATTTACATGTACTGCTACATATGACTCACACTCTCTGCTTGCGCAGGTAAGAATGCATCCATACACTTCATCTGTATAGACACGTGTCTCCTGCACACACACGGAGCAGGGCAAGGAGGGCAGGTCTGGGCAAAGTTGTCAACTTGATTCATGGTGTATGTGTGTGTGTCCAGGGGAGTAGAGCTAATAGTATTCCCCTCCCCCAGGCTGGGCCCAGAGGACTAATTGCTAGTAATGAGCTAAAAGGCGCTCAGAGCTGGCCTCAGGCACCGGATGAAGATGTTTCCAGAGACCAGCCAGAATCTGTCCTGCTGTTTTGTTGATAGAAAATCCTTCTCCCCTGGTGTCCCCTCTCTGTCTCTGTCTCCCCTCCTGTGGCTCCCTCTGGTTCCTACTGCCTCTGAGGAGTCCAGCCATACATACCCCACCCCCTGACTCCCATCAGCCTCTCTACCTCCTCTCTCAAAGTCCTGCCCCTTCATCTATCCACCCTCTACTCTCTGCTGGGGGCTTCTCAGGGTATCCACAACTGAGCAGGAGGTAGATTCCAGGGGCCAGATCAAGGGATAGTAGGACAGTTTGCAAGGAAGCTGATTGTAACTGAATCTAAGGAAAGCCTTTCTCCCCCCCAAACGCAACAGGACAGTGCTGTACAGCCCACACCAAAGTATTCAGTAGCACCCACCAAGATGGCTCTTGCAAAGACCGCCCTGCCTGAAAGGAAGTTGCACAGAATGACCCACGAGGCCTCTTCTTGGGATTATTATCATAGTTACTCATAAATTACTAATAGAGTTAGTCGTTGATATTATTATAGCTACCATGGGTCAAGTGCCTATAAAATCCCAGGTACTTTACATTCTCAGCTATCTCCCTTCATTCTCACAAAGCCCTAGCCAGGTAGATATTATCCTTACTTTACAGATGAGTAAACTGAGGCTCAGAGAGTTTACATCAGGTGCCAAGGTCACATGTCTAGTCAATTACAGAGCTGGAATCTGAATCAAGTCTATCTGACTTTAATACCCACGCCTATTCACATATGCTCTCAACTCACTAACAATCTCTCTTCAAATAGAGACCTGCAATCATGCAAGTAAAGGAAAGGGATAGGGTTCCTTTAAACATCAGAGAATTTAGGGGGTGGTGTCGTGGGAAATCAATGTTTTGGTTAAGAAGAAGAGAAAGAAAAATCTTCCTGGGATGCCCTCTGTCATCCTTATAAGAGGTTGTGTCTGTGTTTTTTACAATTGTGCAAGTGTGTCTGTGCAGACAGGCATTTCTCTGTGTATATAAATCCACCTGGAAACACCCACCAACCCAGAACCAGAGTGACGCCATAGCCTAGCGCCATTCTATGGTGGCCAGTAGGAGAAATCTATTTCCAAGCAAGCCTGTCCCAACATGGGCACATCAGTGTCATTCAGTGAGGACCACAGGGACTTGGGGCAGCGGGATTTGAGGGCCCTGTATGCTCACTTCAGTTACCTTCTACCACCCTCATGTCTATATTTGGACAGAAGGGGGTGGGCAGAAGGGAGGAAAGGAAGGTAAGAAAAGGAGGAACAGGAGTTAGAGTGGGACAGGGCAGAGGTGGTACCCAGAGGTTTGGAAGCTGTTTATGATGCAAATATGTGTAAAAGCTTTGCATTGCCTCCCCTGAGAAAGGAGCCTAAAATTGAAGTCTAATTATAACGAATGATTGTTAATGAGTTGTCTAAACATAATAGATGGAAAGAATTAAACGCCCAGAAGAAACAGGGTTTCATTAACACACAATAAAGAAACCACAAGTGGGGGGAACACAGCCCTCCCTGGTCATGGAAAATGTCCCATCTTTCCCCCATGGATGGGTCTGGGATGTGGGAGCAAGGCCAGGACAACTGGGAAATCTGGGATATTTAGGCAGCCTTGTGTGTTGAGGGCATATATCTACAAGAATGGGCAATACCTGGAGCCACCTTGCATGTATGTGGTGCCCACACTATGTCTTCAGCCCAGTAGGAGTTGGTCAGAGTAAGCAAGTATGTCTGCCCTATGTGTAGACTGGTGAGTGGCGATGTGGAATCTTGGAGGCCCACCTTCTCCAGGTTTGGAGTAGCCCCTGTGTTTTGGTCTTTCCACCCTGGCACTTCTTGGCCCCCAGGAAAGAAAACAGCTAGAAAGTGACACATGCACCCAGGCCCACGTGTCCAGTTCAAGATCAGATCTCACCTGAACTGAGAAGGCCAGAAGGAGGAAGAACATCAGCGATCTAGTCCAAGCTAGACTATGACCTAATATAGATGAGGCTATTGAGATATTGAGAGGGAAGTGCAAGGACACACAACCAGAGCTAGGTCTCCGCATACTAGTCCAGGATGCTCTAGTTAGAACAACCATCTCTCAGGGATACATGGCTTGGAGCAAAGCCCCCGACACAATGATAGTCTACATTCAAACCTATCAGACATAGGGAACCACGAACACAATCATATTCTACACTCAAACCTAGCAGACATAGGCAACCACATGCTCCAGGCTCTTCTGGGTAAGGCACGAATATCCAGAGGTTCTCAGTAGGCGAGAGGAGCCATGTGTGTGTAGGGGGGGCAATGCCAAGTGCTCCCAGGATGATAGAGTGTGCAGGACTCACATACATATGGACTGTTGGAGGACAGAGCATGAGAGAAGAGAGAAGGGACTTTGATTGACAGATTAATGAAGCACTTTATAATGGTGGCATAACTGCAGAGGCAGGCTGTAAGCAGGCATGAGCATGTGCACGTTATGCATGCATGTGCACACACACACACAGAACACTCAGCAAGACAGTAGCCAGACAGGTCAACCTCCAGCATGGTTTCCCGCATTCAGAAGGACACCCTCTTGGCACTGACCTTTTCTTTCCGGGGCTTGGGGGTTTGGGTCAGTCCTGTACTCTCACATTTAGACCAGGTCCTGCCTGAATAGGTAGGTGGGAACCAACAGGGCCTGGACTCTGGGTTCACTGTTGAGGTGATCTTAACTATAGAGGGGTTAAGGATAAGGCTCAGACTCCCTTCAAGATTGAGTTCAACAGGGCATGTTGGCGCATGCCTGTAATCCAAGCACTGGGAGGCTGAGGCCAGGGATCACTTGAGTCCGCGGATTCGAGACTACCCCGGGCAACATAGCGAGACCTAGTCTCTAAAAAATAGCCGGGCGTGGTGGCATGCGCCTGTAATCCCAGCTACCTGGGAGACTGAGGCTAGGGATCACTTGGGTCTGCAGATTCGGGACTACCCTGGGCAACACTGTGAGACCTAATGTCAAAAAAAAAAAAGAAAAGAAAGAAAGAAAGGCTGAGTTCAAACACCTGGGCAGACTCCTTGGTGGGGGTGTGGGTAGCGTGAACTTGGGACTGAAATTATGAAAGGACTTGCAGGTGTTCAGACTATCTTGCCTAGTCCCCTCTCAGACCAGACAACGTACCCTCCCCCACCTTCGCCCTTCCTTTGACCCCGCCCCCCTTGGAGCCAACACTGATTGGCTGCCATGCAGGCAGTGCCGGCCAACCAGCCCCCGCAGCGCCAAGAAAAGTTAATTTGGAGTTCTGGTCTCCTCCCAGGATGCATTTGGGCGGCCGCCCGTAATGAGATGCATAATTGCGGAGGCCTGCCAACAAAAGCAGGCTGGATTTAATTGAGTCAACGCATGGCCATTAATAATCTGACGGCAGTCCTCCCCCACCCCACCCACCCCCACCCGCACCATCCAATACTCTGCAGCCCCCACTGGGCTCTCTGGGCTCCTATCCCGGGCTGGTCTCCGGTTCGAGGAAGCAGGTCTGACCATTCCCCAGCCCAGCCCAGCGCCCACTGGCTGAAGGGAGAATCCACCCCCACCCCAAACCTCATGATAAACCTGCCCGTCCCATCTGCGTGACAACCTACCTTGTCTCCCACCAGCCTCTTTCCCCATCCAGTCATTACACGAATACATCCTTAGCTCTCACCATGTGCCGGATAGGGGACTTGGACCCAAGACTACAGCAGCCAGTGCAGACACAGCCAGCCCCATGAAGCTGTCACCAGTCACCTGTCCTCTGGTACCATTTACATGTCCCTGACACTGTGTCCAAGTACCCGCACACCCACACACCCACCAATGACTCCACACTCCAACCCTCATTCGCCTTTCCCACTTGCCTGCCCCCTACTGGTCTTAAGACCCATTTCCCACATCTGTCCCATATACATCTTATTCAGCTACATATCCATGATAGATCCTCTCCTATAGTCCGGTCCCCAGCGTCTATGCCCCCCCACACGTCCCCATGCACAATTCCCATAGAGAAGCGTGATTGCATACCCCTCAGTCCCACATCTGCTCACATAGATGGCTAGGTTTTCAGTAACCCCTATGTGACACTCTCCCGGTCATTTACTCCCTCTCCTCTCCCCTGCTGCCCCTCCCATCTTTAGTTTACTTACCCTCGCAGGCTACACTCACTCTCCAAATGAGTCTGTTTCCTAGAGCTGGGCCCGCATCTGTAAAGTGGGGATATCATTGTTGGAGTGATGATTTCCAGGTCATCCAACCTGCCCCCTCCCTCCCCCCTGCTCTGGACAACCCAAACTCCTCAGGGGTGTTTTAGGAAAATCTAGTTCTCATAAAATTAGTTTGGAGTCGGTGTGGCTATCCCCCAATGATTACCCCAAACGGTGGAAACTCAGGCAGAGTGACCAGCTTTTCATACCTCCCAGGAAGGTGTGGTTGTTTTGGTCCCTCCTGTTCCACGTACACCTGTTTATCCACAATTCCCCTGAGAGGTGGGTATGTGGCCTGTGGGAGGAGCAATCTGCCCCCCCCCATGTTTGCCCAGTGACTCTCCTGCTTCCAGTGTCTTTTTGGGGAGGGATTTCTGGGTCTGACTTTGGAATGGGGTGTAGGTGGAGTCTTGAGCACTGGGAGGCAAAGTTTCCATGAAAGGAGAAGAGGGCTCCCCTTCCCATTTATTTCTGTTTCTTCTGAAAGGCCAGAAGAGGCAAAGAAGGGAGAAGAGCCAACCTTTGGAGCGTAGAGGCCAAACCGGAGAGCTGAATCTGGAGCTGCCTATTCTCCTCCTATCTTCCCCCCTCCCCCCCTTCTAAGGGTGTGCCTTGGTGAGTGTCTGGGGAGCCACCAGAAGTGGGTGCTTAGGAAAGAAAGACACCCTCTACCGGCGCCCCGAGCCTCTCCTCCTAAACCGGAATTGGGCCGGTGGGCTTCTCGGAGGTGGTGTGGGGGCCCCCAGGGCTCTGCTGCGGCTGGCAGGCGGGCCCGCGCGGGCGCGCGACTCCTTGGAGAATCCCCGTCACCGCCGAAATCGCCGAAATTGGCTGCAACTAGTAAAGATGCCAGGAATTTGCACCTTGC
Organism: Uropsilus gracilis; assembly: GCA_004024945.1. Lineage (NCBI taxonomy): Eukaryota > Metazoa > Chordata > Mammalia > Eulipotyphla > Talpidae > Uropsilus > Uropsilus gracilis. The sequence continues at coordinate 22,210 of PVHY01011820.1, forward strand.
TCTGTGACCTAAAGCAAAAATGACATGAACATTGACAAATTTGACAAGGAAATTTGTGCAAAAAACAACTTCTATTTGGCTAGCCAAGCAGCAAATATGCCGGATGATACGCTTTATTAAGCAATCCATTTCTCAGCAATAGCGGCGCCATCTGCAAAGGTTACCGCGCATCAGGCTCGGCACAGAATTTCATCTGCGTCTGCAGTCGGGGCCGCACGCGGACACATTTTTCATGTACATGCGATTCCGGATGCAAATAGAATCCGTGATGAAGGAGGTGACCTTCCGGGCCGAGCCGCGCGCGCGCTAAAGTCACGCGCGGCCCCGCGGGGAGCGGGCGGGGCAGGTGAGGGAAGCTTCTAGCGGCAGGGGGTGGAGGACTGGACTCCAGGTGGGGTGTGGGAGGGGTCAGGGAGCTGGGGTCGGTGGGGGAGGAATCACAGATTGTAGGGCTTTGTGTCGGAAAGGGATTTAGGAGAGGGTTGGCCCAACCTTTCACTTTACAGATGTGGAAACTGAGGCCCAGAAAGAAAGGCTCTGGATTAAAGGCACAACATGGTGACAGTGGGACGGGAACTAGGCCCTGGGGCCTCGACTCCCAGTCCATTGTTGGGAGCCTGGGCATAGGGGTCAGAGTATGCTTGGGCTCAGCCTGCTTCACCACTGCTAATGGGCAAAGCCTGAAGCAAATCTACAAAGTTCTAGTGCCTCAGTTTCCTGCTTTGTAAAATTGAGATAGACTATAGTTTATCTCACATCCTTATTATGAGGGCTGAATTAATATGCATAAAGTACTTGGAACAGTGTCTTGCCAAGAGTAAACTCTATACAAATGCTCTTCTATTAAGTAAATTAGTGTTTCCATCCCTCCTGGCCTGAAAGGGTTGGGGGACAGGTACTGAAGGAAAGCTCCCCTGAAGGCTGGATGGTGGGTAATGTGGAGAACAGAGTCTAGCGTCCTTTTCACAAGGGGGCAGGGCAAAGGCCTTATCTTCTCAGATGAAAGTCTCCAACTCCCTTCTCCCCTCCCTTCATCCATGCTTTCTAACACCCTGTTTTCCTGATCTCCTACCCCATGCAAGGAAATAAAGTGCATCTTTATTTCCTGCTCCCTGTCTTGTTCATTTATTCACATCTACTCCATTTCCGCTCCTGGGTTTGTCTGTCATACTTAGGTCCTCAGTTAAGCTCATTCATTTTGGCTTTCTGTTGGGGAAGGGAGGAGCTGTGCTGCTCCTCAGAGAAGGCTGCCTCTCCCACCATGCTTGATCTTGTGCCCATACCCTTCAGACTAGACTTAATGGGGCCAGGTGTGGTGGTGTGTGCCATTAATCCCAGCCGAGGAAGTGAGGCCAAGACTGGGAATCACTTGAATCTGCGGGTTTGAGAACCACCCAGGGAAACATAGCGAGACTAAGTCTCAAAACATAGATGGGTGTGGTGGCGCGCGCCTGTAATCCCAGCTACCTGGAAGGCTAAGGCTGGAGATCACTTGAGTCCTGGTACCCCAGGCAACAAGAGTCTGCGGTTCCCAGGGCAACATAATGAGACTAGCCCTCCCCCCACCAAAAAAAAAAAAAAGACTAGACATAATGTCTAGTTTCTGGTCTGAGATCAAGCTCTGCCTCCCCCAGTGTTTTACATCCTTCACTCCCATTTCTCTTTTCCTGAAATTTCCTCCCCTCTCCTTCCAAACCAAGTTGACTCCAAGAATTGGAATCATTGTGATAAGTTTACTCTCAGGTGGTCCTCCACTCCCACCCCATGAATCCCTCTACCTGCAGTTCTCTGAATCTCTGGGGAAGGTTTAAGTACCAGGGCTCCCCTCCAGCCCTCACTCCTTTTGGAATAGACAAGGCTTGCTATTCACTAGGTCTGTTTCCCCTTTGCTTTTTGCTTTTCACATGCTGTCTCCCCTACCACTCCTCAGCTCCCCAACCCACAAGGCCAATAACCTGGGGAGAGTTTTGGAGGATGACAGATCTGACCTCAAAGCTAAGCTTCTCATCCTAGCAAATCTGTGACCTGAGCCAATTACTTAACCCCTGGAACCTCAATTTTCTCATCTGTAAAATGGGCGATATTAACAGTAACACTCCTTTTAGATTGTTGGGTAGATCCCATGGGATAAGACGTTAAATTAGTCACTATCAAACAATTGTCTTTTTCCCCTTCCATTTTTTGGGGGGTTCCCCCCACTCTCAGGGGCTGCTTAATCTCTCCATCCCTTTACCACTTTCCCCCTATCTTGGGTACGTTTCTTCCAAAGGACCGTGTTTTCAACTGAAAGGAAATTCGGCCCTGTTCGAAATCCTCGCCCAGGACTCTGACCTGAATTATGGGGGCAGCAGCCAGAAGCTCTGATATTTGTTGGTTTAACTTTTATTGAGCACCCACAATGTCCGAGCAGATCGCTGCTCTCTTTGGGTGTCTGAAGGGACTCCATTTACCCCAATTCACTGCCTTTGAAGTAACTCCAGAAACAGGCCAGCTCTTCCAGGAGGTGATACTGGACGCCCCATGTCCCTTCCTGTACCCCTGAGCCCCGCAGGCAGTCAAGGTTTCGGCCTTGATATGAGATGACCAGCCGGGAGGCACCCTAAAGCATTCGCAATGTCCCATCCACGTTTTCACTCCCTCCCCTCCATCTCCCCTCCTGTCCTGGGGGGGCGCACAGGTCCCGAAAGTCCGAGGAGGATCGGAGGTCCGCTGGCTCACCAGGCGAGGCTGCTGCAGGAGGTGATGCTGAGTGGGGCAAAAAAGACGCCTCCGCTGAACCTTGGCATCACCT
>PVHY01011820.1:27500-46576 GCA_004024945.1 Uropsilus gracilis
TGGGGCGGCGGCGGCGAGGCTGGGGAGGAACCCGAAGGGATGGAGGCGGCTGGGGCCTGGGTGGGAGCTGTGGGGGGTCGGGGCCGGCTTTCGGTGGAGGGGCCCGGGCTGGGGGCAGCGGCGCCCCGGCCCAGGCGAGGGTGACGGTGACGGACGGGGCCGGGCTGGGCGGCTCATTCATCAAGGGAAGGATCAGGGGCCCGCGGAGTCACTTAAGGGCGGAAATTGAATTCTGATGAAAGCGCAGAGAGGGGAGGGCAGGGGAAGCAAGGGCCCGAGTCGAGTTCCCAGACTTGCCTCGGAGAGGGGGAAGGGTCCACAGAGACCTTCCGGACCGAAGCCCACGCCTCCTTTTTGTCTCGAACCCACCCCAACACCCCTTCTCCGCAGCCCCGGGCACCCAGCAGGGATGTCCACTTCTGCTTAGGAAGGTCGTGGGGCCTGAAAGTGCATCTAGAAATTTCTGTGGGTTCTGACTGCAGGGTGCTGCAGAGTGGCCAGGAGATGACTGTGGGTGGAGGATGAGGTCTGAGGGAAGGGGCTTCTCGAGAGAATTAGAAGGAAAGGAAACAAGAGGGTTAAGTGTAGACTTGATGGTGGGTGTTCAGTGGGCCTCAGGGAGGGACAGGCTAGGTTAAGGAGAGCTGTTACAGAAGGATCAGAGTGGCTAATGGAGGGGGGGAAATCAGTGAGGATCATGGGAACAAGTGGATACAGTGGAGGGTCTGGTGATGGGTTTGGGGGATGGATCCCTGGTGGGAGGAATGGTGTAGCTGACATGGAAGGCAGGCCCAGGAGAGGAGTGGGGCCATCAGCACATTAATTGCAGTCTTTTCCTCTAAGAGGGAAGGACTTCACTAATGAAAGTAGCAGTCTGGAGAACACTGACACAGTTCCCTGGAGGTGGGGAAGAACAGCACCCCAGGGCAGTATGGAGGCAAGTCAGTTCCATCGCATGTCTCTCTCATGGGGAGACCTCAGCTGGCAGCAAGTCCCTAGTCTCTCCTGTCAAGGGCACACAGCAGACAGTTCCCACTGCCACATACAGAGAAACACATAAAGATGAGAGTCATCGAGAGCCAGGGCTAGGGTTTCATTCTGCTGGGTTGAGCCAGTGAAGGGGGTTCCACATATGAGATCTACCCCTGACATGTTCCCCCAGACCCACCAGAGCTCTCTACACATATGCAGAGGCCAACCATTGGCTCATCCACAAAGCCTTTGTGAGTGACTCCTTAGCTCTGCTCTGGGGTGTTGAGCAGTCAGCGCCCATAGAAACTGCAGCCCAGCTGTCTGGCTCCAAACAGGCAAGAACAAGCAAGACACAGGGAAACCATGTTCTAAGAATCACTGGTGTTACTCAAGGTGGTAGTCATGGGGGCAGGAGAAGGTGTCAGCATGAAAGTCTTCTTGGAGAAACTCACATCAAATCTGGCCTTGATCCTTAGATGTCCCCAATGGATAAAACTGGTTGAGGGATGAGGTTAATGGGGGTATTTAGAACATGGACTAATGGGGGAGATGGGAAACAGGGAGGACATTAGGGAAATATCTAGTTTCCCTGTTTGCTTGGATGGGCCTTGGGGTGGTGTTGAGGGGCTGAGGGAATGTCATTGGTAACCAAGGCTAGTAAAGCAGGTTGAAGGGAAGGGTGTGTCCTCTTGTGAAGGACTTGTTTTGCCTGATCATAGAAGGGATATAAACATTCTTCTTTAGGTAGTGGAGAGATATGGCATGTCTTCTGAACTGTGCAAGCAGAAGTCAGAACTATGCTAGGAACAATTACATTGATGGCAAGAAACATAAGGTATTGGGGTGGGGGGCGGGAGGGATTCAAGACCAGGATAACATTTAGCCCCAGTGGCTGGATATTCACTTCCCCAAGAACGTTAGACTGTTGAGAGAAGAAGCTCTCCCCAAGGTAGGCCCCCAACAGTCAACTCATCCTGAATTCTTTTCCCTGAATTTCTCCCCTGAATGACTCCCTCCACCAGACCTTCAGTAGATGATGTGAACCTCTTCCAGTTATTCATTCCTGCTGTGATGTATTGAGGAGAGGTTGGTGGTCTTACTATCTGTGGATATGAGGATGATGGTGCCATTGTAGCCATGTGGTTTATTTGTTCTGTCCTACCCAGACTGAGTGGTAGAAGAGGGCACAAAAAACAAAACCACATGAAGGTGTCACATTGCAAAGACTGTAGGTACACAGAGGGTGCCATGCCTCTCACACCTTCATCTCTAGAGCCTGGGCATTTTCTAACCTCAAGAGTCCTTAGTGGGGATCCTAGTGAGATCACTGGGTGACCCTCATCCCCCCATTCTTCCAACTAATCCAAAGGGGCAAGCTGCAATTCCATTCTAGATTCCACACCAAGGTGACCTCATACAGTGGCCATTTGGCATTGGAAGAGGGTGGAGTTTTGGGGGAGTTAAGCCTTGAGGAGGCTTCCTGCCAGCTCACTTAGGAGCACCTTTGTTCAAGTGCCATCTAGGAGTTATAGTTGGATGGTCAGTTGTTTAGCTGTCCATCACAGACCAGCGGGCACTACTGGGTATGGCAGGGAAAGAGGTGATTCCTCTGATTTTGGGGCCCCAGCGCAATTGACCTTTGGGTGGTTGAGGGTTTATCATGCACCTTTCAAAAAGGATTAGGTCTGAACAACAGAGCTAAGTAGTCCATTGTGGGCAGAAGAGAAACTGTATAAATATTCCCGATCTCCCCTGTCTCTCTGTCTTTATGCATATCATTCATGCAATATCCATCTTCAACACACACAATCTGCCCAACACAGAAGCTAGATTTGTGCAGAATTCCACATACATACATAGGCAAAGATGCATAAGTAAATACACACACCTACCCATTATGGTTCTGTTGTTATACTGTGTGTGTGTGTGTGTGTGTGAATCACTGTGCTTTCGGTGTCACCATGTATGACTGTAAATCACAAATTCACAAATACACACATGACCGTGTACATAAATACATACAGGGGTGCATTTGCATATACATGAACGACATCATATCCAGTTCCTGACCCCAGGGATTCACTTAAAGAAGGGGGAGGCAAAGGGGAGCAAGAACATGAAAGGGACAAGTGGGGGCTGGAAACATGGGGGGCACTTGAAATTGCAAAATTATAGGGAAGCAATGAGCTGAAAAACTCAGCCCAGCTCCTGCCTGCCCCCCACCCCTTCACAGGCCCTCCCAGAAGGGCCCAATGCTGCGGTCCCCTCACCTCCCTTGGAGCCCGAGTTTTAATTTGGGCGGTGTAATTTTGGTGCGAACGGTTGGGCGCCTTTCGTTGGGAAATTGGGAGGAATGCAAACAAGATTTCACTTCATTAAACAGGGGCAAACAGTAGAGAAATTGCACTTACTTATGGAAATGACTTTTAAACATGCACAGCATTTACTGGCACTGCCCGCGCTGAAATCTTGCAAGGATTATACATGTGAATAATTCACCGCGGGCCAATTAGAGCTCTCTCTGTCCCTAACCCCTACCAGTCCCCACCCCACCCCATCTTGATTAGGGCCCAGCCTCCTCCCTCTTCCAGCTCCCCCTCTTTCCCTCTCATTTCTAGTTTCTCACTTTGGAATCCTTGCTGAGAAGTGGGTTAGCACACACATTTTGAGAGACACTTCCAAGATATTCAGCCACACACAGACACATTGCACAAAGTTGGAGGGTGAAACATCGCGATGTCCCACACGGCAACACACATACACCTTAATAACTCAGACTTGTCGAGAAACTCAACAATTCTGACAAACAGGCTTTGTAACACCTCAAACAGGGCAGCTCACAGTGACAACTTAAACATGATCTTTGCAGACACATAGTCTACAGTGTAATATCAACCCAGGCACAGAAGGCATATGTGGTGATACATAGTCACACATTGTAACAACTGAAACACGAGGATTCATACAGACACACAGACACACACTGTAATAACACAGACATTGACCAATATGGTGCTCAAACATGACAGCATAAACAAAACCACTGTGCCAGCTCAACCCACACACCATATTGTTAAAGTGCAAATACATTGTCACCCAGTGCCAAAGTTGTCACCATGACAACTAAGACTTGGATCACACACACAGATATGCTATGATCATTGAAACCTTGAGATACCCTCCTAATTTGTGGGCAATGAAAAGGGAGATGACACAATCCCATACATGGTATCAACTCAAGTCAGTTTATACATTGGGGCAGCAGTTTATACATTGGGGACACTCCTGATAACTCACACTTGGCCATGCACACAGCCTTCCATGATAGCAGTGCAAATACAGTGATATATCTGGGATGACAGTGTAAACATAGCAATTCAAATTCTGCCTGTTAACACATGCCTACTCACAAGAACACACGATGACAACTCAAGCACAGCCATGCACACCAGGGACATTCAAACACAGTGAGATTGAGTCAAGCACGAATCTATCAACTCAGACATTAGGCTGGCTCCAGTGTGATGACACACACTTTATGGCAACTCAAACATGGTAACACATGGGCAGCCTATTATAAAAGGTCCAACATGATGATACTTACACAGTGACATACATGTGATCACTGGGTCACCTGTATGAAATTGAGCATAGGAATGTACCTTCTGTGACAATGCAAAAATGATGACTCACAGGAGAGGGTGAGACACATCATAGCACATGACACAGAGGAAGACAGTATTGAAATACAACCTCAGTGTGGTGATGCAGAAATGATAAACTGAAACAGCAGCAACAAACACGCTATCCGAGAACATGCACATGACCAACGAATGACACATGAATGGCAAGAGAAACACTGAGACATGATGACACTCCTAGCAAACACACGGTAACAATTATGCACAAGCACACTGCCAATGTCACACCCTCACTGACAGATAAACCCCAATTCCTGACCCTACCAGCCCATTTGGCCCCTGGTCACCTGATTCAACTAGCAGTATGCAGTCTGTCTCGCCAGCAACAGGACTTTAGATTCCAAAGCTTGAGGATGAGACTGAGAAGGAGAAGATGATGAAGGCATCATCTGTAAACCCATAACAGAACTTACAGGGAGGAAAATCATAAGAATAATGAAGATGATGGCTAATCCTTTCAGAGCTCTTGTCCCACTCTGTTCACAAGCTCCCCAAGGCTAGGCCCGGCATGGTGGCACGTGCCTTTAATCGCAGCCTACGGAGCATGAGGCCAAGGCTAGGAATCACTTGAGTCCACGGATTTGAGACCTGCGGGGGGCAGGGGGAGGTTTGAGACCTGCCCGGGGCAACATAGTGAGACCTAGTCTCAAAAAATAGCTGGGCATGGTGGCTCATGCCTGTAATCCTAGCTACCTGGGAGACTTGAGTCTGTGGTATCCCAGGCAACATGAGCCTGTGGTTCCCCGGGCAACACAGTGAGACCTGGTAAGCAGCCGGGTGTGGTGGTGGGTACCTGTAATCCCAGCTACCTGGAAGGCTGAGGCTGGGAATCGTTTGAGTCCATGGGATTGTGACTACCCTGGGCAACATGGTGAGACCTAGTCTCGAAAAAAAGATCCCCAAGGCTTCACTTGGTCTCTCAGGGAAGGGACAGGGGACAGGTCTCTTCTCTGCCCCAGCTGTTCCAGGAGGAGCACTGGCCTGTGCTCTGCCCCAGGCCCACGCACAGGGCCTGGGCCTTAGGGGGAGACTGTGGAAGAAATGAGGGTTTGGGGGCAGCTGGTTGATGCCTGGTCCTTAATGCATGTGTCCTTTTGTGGTGCTAATCGCCACCCAGAGTTTGGGGAGCATTTTATGCACTGGTGGTCTTTCTTCTTTTCCCCTTCTGCTTGGCCCCTCTCACTGCAGAGTTGCTCTGTTCAGGTGTTTTGTTCCACTCCAGCCAAACTTGAAGCAGGGTCATAGGAACATCCTAGAAGGACCACTGGATGCCAGGGGCACCCTTGCAACTAGGGGCTTCCTGGATCATTGAGCTTGCCTCAGGAGTGAGGGCTTGTGGGTGAGAACGTGACTGTGTGTTCACATGTCAGTGTCAGCATGTGGCTGCCCATGCGCTTCAGCATATGTTGGGTGGGTCATCATCTGGGCATCAATGTCCCTTGGACCCAGGTATGTGTGAGTGACATTCAATGTTCATGTGTTGGAGTATGCAGTGTACATTTCAGTGCTGGTATCTTTGTAGCCTTTATGTGGGTCCCTGGAGTAACTGGATCTGTTTGATTTTCACCCAGTATGTTTATACTGTTTTAATAGCCTGTGTGTGACTGCTATCTTGGATATAAATGTGTGTCGACAGCAGTGTATCATCACCACATTAGGGTTGTCACAATATGTGCTTGGCAGTGGGTCAGCGAGTTTTTGTTGTCACGTGGTAGGTGGTATCATTTTTTTTCTGCCAGGGTCTCAAGACCATTAAGAACAATAATGACAATCATATTGCCTAGTGTGAAGACAAGTGACCTTGCCATGGGGGCTGAGGACTGAGAAGCTGACCTCAAAGGGGACTGAAATCCTGATGCTCAGGCCCATAAGTGGTCAGCAGTTTTGGGCCACTCCCGTTTCACAGAAGGAGACATTGAGGACAAGTGACTAGCCAGGGCACGCTGAGCAAGGACAGGGGGAAGGGGGAAGTCTGAACCTGGAGTGGAGAAGAGGGAGAAGGTGACCAGACCTGCCCACCCCTTCCTGCCATGATGGAGAGCACCTGGACCACAGCTGCTCCACTGCCCGCCACCACCCTGCCTTCCTTTCCCCAAGTGCCAAGTCCTAGCCCACCCCCTCCTTCAGTCCCATCCTACCATCTCTCCCCTACCCCCTCCCCACTTTCTCCCTTGCTCTCTCTCTCTAACATGTCAGAGAACATTATGTGCACCGCAGATTTGCATAATTCAAGAAGCATCAAATTAAATTTGCATAATTCCTTTGATTACACTTGTTATTAAATGTAAGTGACATTGATTTACAAAATGGCCCAATATAAGGTTAATAGCAAATGTCACCTTCCAACAGGGTGAGTGTGTGTGAGTGTGTGTGTGAGTGTGTGTGTGGCAGGGGCAGGGGATTGCAGATGGATGGACCTGAGTCCTAGCATTTCTTTTCTGCCAGGCTCAGCTCCTCCCTGCTTCCTCCTTCCTGTCCCTCCTCTCAGCTGCCCAGGCCCCCAAATGTCCCCTCCCCAGGTTCTGAGTCCTGACATACTGGAAACAATTGGCTGCATCATCACCCTTTATTTCCTCTTACTTCCCAGAGCAAGAACCAGTGAAGTTAGGTTGAGGGGCAGATGCTTAAGTGAATGGATAGAGGTAAGGAGTTGTGGCTCATGGTAAAGGTGGTTAGGGATCAGGATCTGGAATTTGCCTCCAAAGACAATTACATCAAAGGGTGTGTCATTAAAGCAATGTGCTGTAGCTTCTGATCTGAATGGGTCTGGGGGGGTTCAGGGGAGGTGGTGTGGCAGAAGATGAATGGACTAAGTCCTGAGGTTCCAGCTGCAGGCAGTGTGGACCCACCTAGTGTGGACAATAAGGAGACCCAGATTCAAGACAATGAGGCCATAGGATCCTAGTAGGGGTGCAGAGGGGGTCCCAGTGAACAAACTGGAGATGGAGTTAGGGGTTCGTAACTTGGTGCCCAAGTCACCATCACCTGCCTTTGAGGTTCAGAGAGTAGGGGGAGGGATAGGAGTTTCATCCAGTTTCAACTCTGCAAGAGAGACCAACTCCTTTCTGGGACATTAAGAAGTATGTTCAGGACCTAGAGCAGGGTGGGATGAGAGCCTCCCTTGACAACTGTGAAGGGCAAGGACATGGCAGTGCACATGGCAGGACTCACACCCTCTGTATACATACTCACATCTGTGTGTGCAAACTCACACACAACTAGATATGTCCCCTGGGGACACATATGTGGAGACACATAGTACGGGCATATTCAGCCATATATGGACATGGAGTGACAAAGGGGCCCAAACATACTCATATTTATGGACTGTTGCACGGCCAGCTACCTAGGGGGCAGATCACCAAAGCACTAGGAAAGGGAAACTCACAGACACATGGTTTCAAGCACCTGACAATAAGAATGTGGACCTGCACTCTCTCCCACCTCAAGGGCCTTCCTTCACAAGGGGCTCTTCGCACTGCCTTCCCCAGCACTTCCCCAGCACTGCTGGAGGAGCTGGAGAGGAGAGGGTTGGGGGCAAGGGTGACTAGAGGGATTCTATTGGCCGGTGGCTACCATCTTTGTGGAGTAGTTAGAGAACCACAAGGCAAGGTTCTAAGATCCCTGCAGAGCTTCTCTGGAGCTGGCCTCCTGCACAACCCTTGGCTAGAGGGTCCCTTCCCTCCTTCATCTACCACAGAATATGTGTGTCAGGGGTGCAGAGGTACCTTGCCATCCACTCCCCCTGGAGAATATGGACAAGGTGGCAACTGATCATTAAACTCACCGGCCCCTTTAAATAAGGAAGAGAATTATGGGTAGAACCTTGGGGGGTAGGGGTCCCCCATGGGTCCTCTGAAGGGGAGGTGAGCTCAGGATTGAGCTCCGGGAAGTTCCAACCTAAGTGCAGGGTGAGCCCCCACTCACACCTACAAGAACACACCAGAATACCATGCCCCCTTCATACAGCAGCACTCAGACTCATGGACCTGCACATGCATGTACCATACCTGCAGACTAGCACAGAACACACAGACGGCCCTTCCCTGCCACACTCACACTTTCTAGCTGAGTGGGAATTCTAGGGTCACATGATTTGGGGTTCAAATCCCTCTTGCTCCTATCATTTCCTAGCTGAATGGCTTTTGGAAACGATATACCTATTTCTTTATCTGTTAAGTGGGGGCAATAGTGCCTACCCCTGGAGTGACAAAGGGGCCCAAACATACTCATATTTATGGACTGTTGCACGGCCAGCTACCTAGGGGACAGATCACCAAAGCACTAGGAAAGGGAAACTCATAGACACATGGTTTCAAGCACCTGACAATAAGAATGTGAACCTGCATTCTCTCCCACCTCAAGGGCCTTCCTTCACAAGGGGGCTCTTCGCACTGCCTTCCAGAAGCTGGAGGAGCTGGAGAGGAGAGGGTTGGGGACAAGGGTGACTAGAGGGATTCTATTGGCTGGCTGGCTACCATCGTTGTGGAGTAGTTAGAGAATCACAAGGCAAGGTCACTAGTAAGATATCACTAGTAAGATAACAAATGGAAAATGCTTGGCTTATCGTGCCTAACTGATCTTTGTTGCTGGGTGATGTTGTCATTGTTGTTATTTGAGATCATAAGTATTTACTGAGCACCACCTGTGTGCCAGACACTGATTGGGGCCTTGGGGATATAATGATGAACCAGACTGACAGTAGCCAGGCCTCCATAAAAACTAAAGAACTGAGGATGACAGCCGGTTCCCTTCCTCTCAGCGAGGGGAAGATGCCACAGAAACTGCTCCTCAAGCAAATCGGAGGATCCGAATATGAGGACCAGACTGGGCACCGCCCCATCTGCCTGGGGTATCGCTGCCCTCCACTTCCCCACCTCCACTCCAGTCCCAAGAAGAGTCACCTGAGAATTATTCTCCCTTTTCCTGGCCTCTGTTCCACCGCCATGTCTACCTATTGTCTTACCTGCAAACTCCGAGTCCTGACACACAGATCCCCACTGTGTTTCCCGGTCCTGGCCTTGGTTTTGCTCTCATAGGCTGACTGTGTCCACATAAATGTGAAGGGACCGAGCATGTGAGCACACCAGCACACACAACACACACACACATAGTGTGTGTACATAAGCCTGCCCCCGCAGGCTCCCCTCCCCCTCCAGCCCTACCAGGTGGGGACAGCTTTGCTGTTCTCCTAATTAGCAAATCCACAGGCTCCTCTCAGTCTTCTCTTTGACCTCTGCTGCATTTGGCAGTCGCTCCACCCCTCATCCTTGAAATAGTCTCCTGTCTAGATTTCCATGACATTGTACCTTCCTACTCCCCCTCCTCCATCTCTGAACTTCCCTTCCTGGCCTCCCACCAGCTTCTCTGCCTTCTCCCATCCCTAAATGTAACCGTGCACCTCAAACCTCTTCCTTCGCCTCGCTGCATTTTCATCTGCTCTACCAATTCCAACTGACCCCATAATCTTCCTGGAAATCTTACCCAAGTGAGATTTCTAACCCCAATAAGGTGGTACATGGGTGATAAGGTGGTGGGAGAACCTCGGGGTAGACAATGATGTAAAATATACATGTATGTGTGTATGTGTGTGTGTGCACAAGCAAGTTTTAAAAAATTTAAAAAAATGTGGGGGAAAATTTTTTCTAACTCCAAACGCTGTCTACTTAACAAGAGGCCTGTGTTTCTATTGTCCCGTTTTGGCAGATATGTCAGATTCGCCATACGCGAAAACGAGTACCTTCACTTCCCCACACACTCCTCACGCATTCATGGCATCCAGACACTGCCAGGCTCCAGGATGCCAAGTGGACATGTACTTCTGCCCTCCAGGAGCTCCAAGTCTAATGGCCCATGCCCAGCACCCCCCTTGCTCCTTCCTCCTTCCAAGTACAATCACCTGGCTACTCCCGCCCACCCATAGCAGCCCTCCCACTCTCTGGGGCCCTATCAAATTTTCACCCCTCGTTGTGAATGGCCATGTCAGACCCCCTGACCCTGGTTCCTACCAGCCACCTACCCCTCTAAGATATGGTTTGTCCCACTCATCCTATGGAGCCCTTCAACTCAAAGCACAACTCTGATCTTGTGTGGTATGAGTTGAATGACGTCACTCTTCCCAGTGTATTTTTTTCCAAGTAAGTCCTTACCCCTGGTATCTGTAAATGTCACTTATTTGGAAGCCAGATCTTCATGGAGGTAACTAAGATGTCTGTTAAGAGGGGGCCCAGTGGAGCAGGATGGACCTTATTCCGTGACTTACATGGAGGGGAGACACAGTGCCGGGTGGAGATGGAGACAGGGACCTGAGCCCCAGTTCCGTCTGGAGACTCCAGGCCCCCAGGACTAGGCAGCAGGAAGGATCCCCCTGCAGAGACTGCAGGCTGAGTGTGACCCTGCCAACACCTGAATTCTGGACTTGGTGCCTCCAGGACTATGAGAGAATAAGCTTCTGTGGTTCCGGCTGCCTGGTCTGCAGCTCTTTGTCACAGCAGCACGAGGAAACAGGCGGTGTGACAGCCTTGCTCCGAGCTCTTGGGTGGCTCCCAGGATGTATTACAATCTAACTCCCCTCAAGAAGATAGTTACCACTTCAAGCATCATTTTCTGTATCAGTTCACTCCCTTTCACCACAATATTAAGGCCTAGCATCTTTATTCCATCCTAATCTACAAGTGAGAGTCCAAGGTATGGTGAATATGAATAAGTTCAGACACCTCTGGCTGGGGGTCAAAGAGTTTGTGCCATTAACCTCTGGGCATTTTTGTCTCCAGTCAAGGCTGACCATACGCACTGGACTACCAAGAAGGACTATGGGTGCTCCAAGGGTGGGGTGTGTGTGTGTGTGTGTGTGGTGACATACACTGAAGAGCTGCAAACCTATACCTCTGAATCCTGTACAGCATCGTACACCAAAGTTACCGCAACTCAAAAATTAATAATTTTTCAAAAGTCTGGCCACAAATTGATTATTCTAGCTTTGTTTCCACTTCATTTCCTGTTCCTATCCTGAGCTTGCACCAAACTAGCCTATTTGTGTTCCTCAACTACATCTGATACTTTGGCCGCTTTCTTGGGTCATCCTGGTCCCTTTGACTTAAAATACCCCTAAACCCCAATAATCTTTACCTGCTGTACTATCACTCACCCTTCAAGGAGCAGGTCAAATACTACCTCCCCTGTGGTTGTTTAATGAGAAGTGACACCTCTGTGATTCCTTTCTCATTGCATGTAACCCTCTGTCTGACCCACCCCTGATTGCCCCACACAGCTTAGCATATATAGTGCCTAATGAGCAGCTGGCCTTCTAGAAACGGGTTCACAATGACGATGTTCTTCCCTTGATGATACCAGCATCAGACATGTCAAGGACATGGACTGTGGAGTCAAACAGATCTGGCTTTGAATTGAGTTTCTAAGACTAGTTTTTGTTCTGAGTCTCAGTTTACCCGCTTGTAAAATGGGACTAGCAATTCTTACCTCACATACTTTTGAAGATTAGAAGGACTGACACATAGAAGACACCTGGAATTTGGCCAAGTCCCACTGCTGATGGTGGTGTCTCCTGTTGGAAAGCAACATGTGATCACAGGGTCTCTGACTCTATTCACACCTGGACAGTCACCTAGTTCTAGACAGCTGACCTCTGGGGTCCAATCTGGGTCCTTTAGGATCTTCACACTAGAGCTGAGAGGCAAGGTTTTCTTTCCTGGCGCTGAGGGCTGCAAGTGAAACCCCAAAGACAGAGCATCTGAGTGTCCGCTCAAGTCCTGTGCAGACTGTTCTTGAAGCTCTGTACCAAGTCTGTTTTTTGATTACGTGAATCTTACTAGAGATGTCTTCATCGTCTCCCGTAGATTCCTCTCCTTGCTACACTGGTTCAGACTGGGTTCCTATCATTTACAAACAAACAAGCATTGACTGACACAGCTAAAAGAGATTCGACAGTTGTCTCCTCCAGAGAAGAGACTGGTATCATCTCAAACTCCAGAGAAGGTGTCCCTCAAAGCTGGCCCAGAGAGGAGCAGAAACTCTGCTCCATTTTCAGATTTTCTTTTTTGAGGGGACTAGGTCTTGGTATTTTTGTCCCTGGAACCACAGACTCACGTTGCCCGGGGTAACACAGACTCAAGCAACCCCCAGCCTCAGCTTCCCAGGTAGCTAGGATTACAGGTGCGCACCACCACGCCCAGCTATTTTTTGGGACTAGGTCTCGCTGTGTTGCCCCTGGTGGGACTTGAATCGCGATCCCCAGCCCCCGCTGCGACTTCCTAAGCTGCCGCTTACAGGCACGCGCCACTGTGCCCGGCTTCGATTTTCAGATATTCTTGTCTGGAGGAAGCAAGAACAGCCTGGTTCGGGCTGTTGCTCAAAAGGCTCCAGCCCTCATGTCAAGGCAAACTACTAAAGATTCGTCCACACTTTTTGAGTACTAGGAAAAATAATGTATCAGCCAAAACAAGCAAACTGAACTAGCAAAAATAATTGATGAGCAAAGCCAAATAAACCGAACCATATTTTAATTTTTATATCTTTTTTATTTTATTTTATTTTTTTTGAGACTAGGTCTCATTATTTTGCTTGGGGAACTGCAGGCTCATGTTGCCCGGGGTACCACGGACTCAAGTGATCCCCAGCCTCAGCTTCCCAGGTAGCTAGGATTACAGGTGCGCCACCATACCCAGCTATTTTTTGGGACAAAGTCTCACTATGTTGCCCCAGGCAGGGCTCGAACCCAAGGACTCAAGCAATTCTTAGTCCCGGCCTCGCTCCATAGGCTGCGATTAAAGGCACGTGCCACCGTGCCCGGCAGAACATATTTTTAAAAACTGATTTAAAATTTAGAAGCAGAGAGAAACTTATAAAACTGAAAATAGGGTTAGCATTAGTAAAGACAAGATTTCTTAAATTCCCCGGAGATGGGGAAATTACCTAGAAAGAGCACATTTCCAGGATACCAATCCCGGCCCCTGGGCTTTGTGAGCCCTGTCCCAGCCGCCCTCTGCAGGCTTGAGGACAGACAGTGGCTGGCGACAGAACCTCTGCAGACTTACAATAGGAGGTGGCTTTTGCTTGAAGATAAAGCAAGTATTAAAAATAATTGCCTGTTTGGGAAGGGTAAGCACACGCTTCTTGTTACCTTTTCCCCACTCTTGCAGAAATGTACTCATACGTAGAAGGATTTTCAGACACCTGTGCACTGAAAAATGCTATTATGTTTTGCTTTTAAAAATGTAATTAAGGCTAGAAATAGCGCTGTTGGTTTCTTTGGATCAAAAGAGCGAGCCAGTTTGTACAATATTGTCCGCACACTAGGTTGGAATGGTGACCTGAAAATGGCATACTTTTTTTTCAATGACAAAACAATTAATAATTAGCCTCTGATAAAAGGAAGTTGATGGACTTGCCAGCTATAGGGCAGTTTTCACATTTCAGTCTGCGTGCTTCTGACTGTTTAATTGATGTATGGGGAATGGGTACTTTGTTGTGATTTTTAAATATTTAGAAAACCAGAGCATGTGCGGCGGCAGCGAGTGCCGTGGGTGGGCTCCGGCTCCAGCTGCCCCCTCAGCTCCTCCATGGGCTCCTGGTGAACTGCGAGCTCACCTCCTGCTCCTCTTCCTGCCGCAGCAGCTCGGAGGGCTGGTCTTCTTGGTCACACACCACCCAGGCCCCGATGTGAATGCTGCCCGCCATGCCGCAGAGGCCCCGGGACCAAGGGGGGTGGGGCGACTCCGTCTGCTTCCCATATGGGGACATTGTCTGTCCCTGCCTGAGGGCCAACCCCCTCCCGCTTCACATTGTCCCCGGTCTCCTGCTGGCCTAAGCCCCAGCCAGCTTCTTCTCTTTTCATTAGCCTCCTAGTGGCAGCCCCGGGCAGGACACAGGGGGCTTGTCAGGGGGCTGGGATTCGGCTTGCTCTCCTCCAGCCCTGGAGACCCAGGTCTGCTCACTCTGGACTCTTCCCACTGGGGTCTCAGCCTCACATGGGTGCACACAGGGGGAGCTCGTTGGGCAGGGGTCCTTCTGCACGGTGATTCTGCTTCAGGTCCTAGAGAAGTGGGGAGAAGCCATCACCGTCCCTTCCCCCACGCCAGGCACGCCCTTTCCGATCCAGGTGAGGTTGAATCCCCTGGTCATTCAGGCTGGGGCTTCAGGCTGATGGCAGGAGGAGGGCATCCCCCACGCCAGCATTGTTCTTATCCTATAGGGGTCAGTCTTCAGAGCCTAAACCCTCACAAAGTCTCCCTCCAGTTATTCCAGGATGGTCCATGTAGCAGGACCAGGAGACCCCAAAAGATGCACCAAAGGACTTCAGCCTCTGCCCCCAACACTCTCACCAACAGGCCACTCTTGCCTTTACCACCTGTGCTCATCTTGATGCCATGGTTCTCTCTCGACCCATTATTCAAGGTCCATGTTCAGTCTCCTTTTCTAGAAGTTTCTCCCAGCCCACTCTGTTCTTTTGAACATCCACAGCACTTTTTGCTGAGGTCACACCCACAGCTCTGACTCAGTCATGAAATAGGAACTGAGTATTTGCTTTCCTAACAAGTTCCTGGCTGATGATGATACCACAGATTCAGGGCCACACTTTGTGATGGCCACACTTCATGACAGTGAGGAGGGTCTATTAGGAAGGATGGCAGCAGTGACCAGGGTGCAGGAAGGCGAGAGAACTCAGTACAAAGGCAGAGAGAGCCTTTTTGGCAAACATACCTGCATACACTCAGTTATGTTGCTTAGTGCAAAGAATATGAAACTCAAAGCCAAGAGACTTGAAATGTCTACCACTGACTTGCTTTCATGCTGCCAGGATGTATATGAATTGTTGACCTCTTCTGCCTCAGTTTTCTCATCTGTAAATGGGGATAATAGTGAAAGTGCTTTGCAAATTCTAGGAGGCAGACCAGTATGAGCTTACAAGGTTGTAAGATTTATCTGTATTTATCAAGCAGTGTTTATCATGTGTTACAAGATAGTTTAAGTGCTTTATACATATGAATTAATTTAACCTTCACAATTATCTTATAAGGAAGAAAGTGTTCTTATTTCCACTTTATAGATGGGAAGACTGAGATGAAATAACTTGCTCCAGATTATACAGCTAATAAAGATCAGAGCTTGATTTTGAACTGTCTGGCCCTGGAATGTATTCCTGACCACCACTCTGTCACCTCTCTCTATTTGTCGACCTATATATTCTGCCACTATGTGCATGTTTGCATATGTGTGCATTCTCCAAGTTTAAAAGATTATGCTTAACATAATCTTTTGATTAACATAAGTGCTTATAAACATCTGCAACATGTGTGTCAGTCAATGGTAATAGAAAGCAGACATTGGGTACTTACTCTGAACCAGGCACAGCGCTGTGACTCCATGCAGTCCTTACAGCCTATGAGATAGATTCTTTTATTATTCTATTTTCCTGTTGGGGAATACTGACTGAGACCAACTAACCTAGCCAAGTTCACACATCTAGACATGAACAGATAGGTTCAAGGGGATGACTACTGAGCCTTTACTCTTAACTCCAAAAAGAATGTGTTTCTGTGATCAATGTGGGGATATGTATGCTGGGTTTGTTTGCATGCATGCATGTATATATGTATATGTGTGTGTGTGTGTGTATGCATCTCTCTGTCTGTCTGTCTATCCCCATGTATCTATCACTGGATGTTGGGTGTCATTGTTTTGTGGAACCCAAGCTCTGGGACACTGGGAGAGAGGTAAGAGTGGAAACTGTGGTTTCTTTCAGCTGACCCAGAAAAAGACTTGCCTTCCCATGATGTGTTCCTATGAGTACAAAATGCCTTAGGGTTCAAAGTCCTGCCCAGGTGTGCATGGGGAGTAGTCTCACCCAAAAGGGGGGCTGCATCCTTGTCCTCATTCCCATCACCTGCAACCAGTGGGCAGGCACCAGGTGGGCATGGGGGGGCCTCATCGCATCCTCCAAAAGCCAACCAGAAGTCGACCGCAGAGCCTCACTGTCTGTGCTTGTCCTGGGACAGAATCCTCACATCGCCACACAAACTTGTGCATATCTCGAAGGGTGATTTCCTGCACGTGTACAATCCTTAGTGCTTGTTGCCTTTTGGGGGGGGTGTTAAATATAGTCTTAAAGAGAGAGCATGAGAGAGGGAAAGAGAGAGATCGATCTGAATAGCAGACCCAATGGATCTTTCGAGGAAGGTGGGACTGGTGGCAAGAGAACAGGAAAGACTTGGGGGACAAGGAGAGAACTGACCACAGTGACTCTTGGGTATCTTTTTGGGGTAGGGGCCAAATCACCTGGTTGTGATGGCGCAAGTATTATTTTCTATCTTGAAGAAAAATGTGTGATGTTTATACTGTCTGAGAACAAATAGGCCCGTGACTGATGGATAGTTTACCATTCATGTAGCTGGTTTCATGTACTTTTGACAGCTCCATCAGGATTCCAAGTTATAAAAAATGATTTTCTACTAGGAAGTTGCAGGAAGGGAGTGTACACCCCTCAGCCCTCTCTGTGCTCACTTGGCACAGAGAAGTATAGACAAGCAGAGCAGCATGGGGTGGGGAGAGGCCCAGGGTGCCCCCAGAGCCTCCCCAGCTAGACATGCATGGAGTATCTTGGGGCTGACTCAGGCCTGAGACTGAGGTGAGACCAGGAGGACCAGTCATGAAGAAAAGGAGTCCACAAGAACAGGGTGGGGAGGTGACTCAGGACATGGGACGAGGAGATGGGTTGGCAGCAGCCCGCAGAGGGAAGCCCAGGTGAAGACAGGCCTGAGCCACTTGGGGGACCTGAGCCTGAGCACTCCTCCTCCATCTGAACCCAGCCTGGACAGCATCCCACTGGTTGCCCCACCCCTGCAGAAAGGGCCCTCCTAGTTTCCAGTGGTGGCAGTAAAAATGGCAGTGGCCAAAGCTGGAAGGTAGAGGGCAGGGGTAGTATTTTGCTATGTGCATGTACTCAGGGCATTTCAGGCCTGGGTTTAGCTACTTTAAAGCTGTTTCAAAATACAGAAGTCCAGATTGACACCAAAGAAGTTGATGAACCGGTGAAGCCAGAAGCACAGAAAAGGCTCAGCCAGGGCTGGAAGCTTTGCTCACAGTGGGGAGAAAGAAAGACCTGGGAGCCACTCTGAGTGAGTGTTGCCCATTTATGTGGCAAAGACCTGCCAACAGAGATGTTTTCAAGTCTCTGACCTATGACTTTGAGAGGATTCAAGGGACCTTCAAGGAGGTAGCCTCCAGGTATGGCTGCTCTGCCCTGCAAACTCCTGGATCCCCCTTAAGAGTGAGGCTGTGCCTCTGTTTCTGAGAGCACTACCCATGGCTTACATGTTCCTGAGTCAGACTACCTGCACTCTAACCCCTTCTCACTCACCAGCTGTGTTATCTCTTTTTTTTTTTTTTGTCTAGTTCTCACTATGTTGCATGGGATAGTCTTGATCCCGTGGACTCAAGTGATCCCCAGCCTCAGCCTCCCAAGTAGCTGGGATTACAGGCTACCGCCACCACACCCAGCTGCTTTTTCAAGACCAGATCTTGCTATGTTGCCTGGGGTAGTCTCGAACCTGCGAACTCAAGCGATCCCATGCTTCTTGCCTCCCAGCACTTGGAGTACAGGTGCGTGCCCCCATGCCTGTTCAGCTGTGCTATCTTGAGGAAGCCACTCAACCTCTCTGTGCTCAGCTTATTCTTTTGCAAAATGGATATTTATTGGAATAATCCCATGGGCTTGTTGAAGATCCAACGGCATAACCTACTGCATTTGTTTAGCACAGTGCTTGGCACATGGCAAACATTACATGATCGTTATTTCTTCTTTTTTACGTAACTACCATTCTATTAAATCGATGGTGTGCTAATGATCATTTCACATACATCTGTTCTGAAATGTCATCAAACTCTATAGTAGGTGTTGATACAGTAGAGAATGAGGATTATATTACCTGGCACTAAGTAAGCACCCTCTCTGTGCCAAAGCTCCAACAAACACAAAATAAACTTTACTCAGACTCTTGCCTTTATGAATTCGCACTTTAAAAGGAGCTTTATGTCCATTGCCAAACATGTTCTCAAACCCCATGCAGGTGACATTGTTTTAATTCTACAGATGAGGAAATGGAGGCTGGAAAAATTCTAACAATTGAAAATAATGGTGCTCAGATTAAAATCTAGATTGTGACTCAAAGTCGGTGTTACTTCTATCGCACCACACACTACTCCCACACTGCTAACTATTCACAAATTAGTTGTCATGCCTGCAGAAATGTGCAGGGCTTGTATGCCTGTGTTTCTGGACACACAATGCAAGATGCATGACTGTATTTCCAGATCTCATGCCTGAAGGGAGATTGTTTATGTGACATTGTAGGAGTGTACCGCTAAGGGCACAGTGGCCTGACATTA
>PVHY01011821.1:0-31139 GCA_004024945.1 Uropsilus gracilis
TTTGGGGCGAGCAAGTGGTCCGTGCCTTACTCCCTGAGATGGGTCTGCAGGAAGCCCAGGCCTGGGGGCTCTCCCTGCTCGTCCAGAGCCCAGACTGAGCGTTTGATGATGAGAAACGGCAGAGATGTGCAGGGAAGGCTGAGACTGATGGTGTCCATGTTAATTACCGTCTATCTTGGGGAAATAACAGCTTTTAGGCGAATGGTATCACGCTCCAAAGACAGGATTGAGTTGCGGAATTACTCATAGACTGTGAGTTAGGTTGTAAGTAATGAGAAACATAGGGCAATATTGAAACCTACCCCCTCTTTACCTTAAGTGATATTCAGGAAAATACATTTAAAATGTTGCAAAGTTGTTCAAAGCACATGGATGTTTTAAAGTCTTTCAATTGAGAAATTTCTGCAGAGAAAACCGGACGCTCAGTGGGTGTGACAGCCTTGAGAATCTTTGTTGGTGGATCTTTGAAAGGAAGGAAGGGCTGCTCTGCCTTCCTGGGATACTCAGGCTTCAGTTGCATCCTGATTTCTAACACAGCCTCCACTCCAACTTTGAGATGAGCAGCTAGGCTGCAGGCTCTGGGGTTCCTGTACAGACCCCAGCCTGAATAGTCCGGAGAGTCCAGAGCAACTCACAGTCCCCAGGTAGTCCTAGTGCTCCTGGGAAGTCCAAGAGCCTCTATCCTGGCCATGGTTCCTCCCCATCTTCTCTCCTCGTTCTACAGGATTCTGGAGGTGATTTAGCTTCCTCTCATGTCCTCGATCAGTCCAACGCCTCTTTCTTGTTTCAGGGGTCAGATGCTCAGTGTACTGAGTCAGTCCATTCTGCCTATGCCTAGTGCTGACCTGTGAGCT
Source organism: Uropsilus gracilis (assembly GCA_004024945.1). Classification (NCBI taxonomy): domain Eukaryota; kingdom Metazoa; phylum Chordata; class Mammalia; order Eulipotyphla; family Talpidae; genus Uropsilus; species Uropsilus gracilis. Next base: position 855 of record PVHY01011821.1, read on the forward strand.
CGGGAATAAGACGGTGGGCACTGACCTGTCTCTGTACTCAGAGTGGCTTCCCTTTATCAAGGGCTCTCTTGTATAAGAGAAAGGGCCTTTCCCTGGGACCCATCCCAGGGTTAAACAAGGTCATCTGCTGGTCCTGTGTCTTTTTTGAGGTAAAGTTTGCAGTTCTACTTAGATCAAGGCTTGTATACTTGGCTGGCTCCTCAGCGCTTTCAAGAGGGAAGTCCAAGAGCTTCTCTTTGGCACAGTTTGGTGACCCCAGAAGCTTACCCCAAGTCAAGCCTGATTCAGGCAAAAGCTCCTAGCACTCAGATATCACAATTCAATGCATTTTATTTTTGTTTTGTTTTGTTTGTCTTTTTTTAATTGAATTATATATATATATATATTTCACATCATTTTGATCCCTGGGGGTCACCCACCACCTCTCCTCACTGACCACCCCAGCTGGTCCCCACCCTCGCATTGTGTACTTTCATTTAGTTGTCCATATATTAGTGAAACCATTTCGTTTCTGTATTTTCCTTTCTGACTCATTTATGCTAGTATGATTTCTTCTAGGTACATCCATGTTTCCATAAGTTCATCAAATTTGTCATTTTTAATTGATGAATAATACTCCATTGTGTATATATACCACATCTTTTTCATCCATTCATTTGTTTTGGGACATTTGGGTTGTTTCTATGTCCTTGCAATTAGAGCTGTAGTAAACATCCGAGCAAATAAGCAATGTATTTAAAAATGCATGGTGATGCATTTTAATAATGCACAGCCAGGAATTCTATAAGCACTCAACCACTTACTGAGAAGAGACAAAGAGCATTGTTTCCATTTTCATGGAACTGCCCCCAAAGTTCTTAACATTTCCTCTTTCTTCCTCTGAAGACCCAGTTTATGGTTCGCCTGATGAATCCCTACAGTGATGACTAAGGGACAGACATGGAAGCAGAGGGCATAGACAGATCCCTCGCCTCCTGGGATGGTATCCTCCTTCCCAAGGCTGTCAACCTTGACTATTTAAAGCTTTTACAAAAAACTAAAAATGTTTCCAAAGTTCTTTTCTCTCAGCACATCCTGCAAAAATGTTCCTTTGAAGACTTCCCTTGGGATCATTTCCCCGTCACAAGGACAGTCATTCTATTGGATTTCTCACTTTCCATTCCTTTAAATACAGTTCTAAAGTTTAAATATGCCAGAAATTTACAAATATAATAACCACGACTTTACCTGCTCTTCACCAGACTGAAGCTCTGAAATTTGCTTGGTGCTGATTCAGCTGGACTATTTACTTCACTCATCTAGTTAGCAAAGTGTTCAATGTATAGCAGGATAATCCCCTGCTCTAATGTTATTTTTTTTTAGAAATTACTTGGCACATTTGTGGGGTTTTTTTGTTGTTGTTTTTGTTTGGTTTCTGAGGACTAATCATTTTAGTAGGGGTGATATTGATTTGGAAAAATCAATACGACTTTATTGTTCATACAAAAAAAAAATCAATCCCAAATAAATAAAGCCTGAAGGTAAAAAATATTATTTTTTAATTTTTACCATGCAACATTTCTGATTTCACACAACAAAAAAGCAAATCATGAGGAAAACACTCATAAAATTGATTTCAATAAAAGGGATCAAATTAAATTAAGTATTTTTGATAAATAAAACTAACAAATGGTTAATATCAACAGTAAAGAGGCTTAAAATCCATTTAAGAGGAAAATGGCAATAGAAATATGGGTAAAACTTATGCACAAGCAACTTGTTCATATCAAGAAAAGAAATGACAGCCATTAGACAAAAGAAAAATGCTCAATCTCATGGTAACCAGGGAATTATAAATTGGAACAATAGTGGAAAACTAATGCATGTTCATTATACTGCAAAAGCTTGCAAATAAGTGTTGCCAGGGAAAAGGGAACAATGGCAACTCAAACTGTTAAAGAGCAGTTTGAAAATAAAGGTAATAACTTGGATATTTTTGAACTTGATTTCCTTATGGAATTTTAGAACACCGTTTGTTTAATTTCACAAAACAAATTCTTTGGAGATTTCATTGGAGCAGATCAGGTTCATAGTACTTGGAAAACTCTCTAGTTATTCACTAACAGATGACCTTCATGCATGATAATGCAACTCACACAAGCACATTTCCTTCTCCCAGATTTTCCCTTCTAGTCCAGTAATAGATCATTATACTCTTTCAAATGATCTTGATAATTTTAATTATTTATAGGTAATTCGACTTCTTTTGTTTTTATTTTTATTTATTTATTTTATTTATTTCCATTTTGAATGAATATACTATTTTATTCATATTACCTTTTAGACCGCATGTTAGAACTTCACACTCAACAAAAATATTTTCTAATTCAGACCAGGTTTTCCTATTAGTCAGAGCATAATTGAAATTTCCCACAAACCTCAATTGCTTAACACAATAAAGTTTTGTTTTGTGTAAATCTAATGCGTGTATAAAGGCTATCTCTCCTCTCCCACAGGCTGCTGACTTGGCCCCCTAAAGTCACTTCTAACAAGTCCTATCTTGACATTTCTCCTCTTCATTTATAGGTAGAATTTATAGGTAGAGCCTGCATGGGGCATCTAATCTTGCTTTCATCCCCCAGAGCAGGCACAACTCTGATCAAACTGTCATTAACTGGAACTTGTTCACATGATCAGAACCTAAGCATCAAGGTGTTTGGGAGATGAAGTTTTCCTTTGCCCATGAGAGAGAATGTGAGGTTAGCACAGACCACTTTGACCACAGATTTCAAACATCAGCTTAAAACTATCAAGAGTGTTTTTAAATGAACTTTTGCTGACATAGCTTTAGATTCATATACCTCTGTGTGTATTCACACAGAGAGATCCATGTACAATTTACCCATGACACTGATACAATACACCCATCTTATTCTACTCTATCAGCTATATTCATACTGATGTGCGTGCTGGATTCTGCATAATTCATCAAGTGTGTGGGTTCATGTATCCACCATCAACTTCAACATTACCAGACTCCTATCCTTTCCTTTCTTAACTTCAGTAACCTCTATTCTCTCCATCTCCATTCTTTATTCTTCATTCTTAGCCCCTGACCAATACCAATATATCTTACATTATAAAAATAGTCCCAAAATAGACACAATATTCCAAAATGTCTGGGACACAGCAAAAGCATATCTAAGAGGAAGGTTCATAGCAGTACAGGCCCATATCAAAAACAAAGACACTAAACAAACAAACAAACAAACAAAAAACCTAATCTACCAACTCAAAAAATAAGAAAAAGAACAACAAAAAAAACCCAATCCCAGGCCAGGCATGATGGCACATGCCTGTAAATGGCAGCCTAGGAAGCCATGGCGGGAACTGAGGATCGTGGTTTGAGTCCCGCCTGAGGAAATGTAGTGAGACCTAGTTCCAAAAAATTAGCTAGATGTGGTGGCACACACCTGTATTCCCAGCTACCTGGGAAGATGAAGCTGGGGATTGCTTGACTCTGGGCAATGTGAGCCTGCAGTTGCACAAACAAAAATAGCAAGACCTAGTCTCAAAAAAAAAAAAACAAAAAAAAACCCAAAACCCAGCGATAAGAAATAACAAAAATAAAAGGAGAAATAAATAACCTAGAAACAAAAAACTATCCAGAAGATCAACAAAACCAAAAGCTGGTTTTTGAAAAAATAAATAAAATTGATAAGCCCCTTGCAAAGTTCACAAAGGAAAGAAGAGAGAAAATTCAAATAAACAGAATCACAAATGAAAGAGGAGAAATTACAATAGATACAAAAGAAATCCAAAGGATAATAAGAGATTACTATGAACAACTATATGTAAATAAATACAACAACCTGATGAGATGGACAGATCCGTAGAAAGATACAACTATCAAAAATTGAACAAAAACGATATAGAGAACTTAAATAAACCAATCATAAGCAGCGAAATTGAAGCAGTCATCAAAACTGCCTAAAAACAAGAGCCCAGGACCTGATGACTTTACAAATGAATTCTACCAGACATTCAAAGATGTAATAATGCCTGCACTACTAAAGTTTTTCCAAAAAATTGAGAAAAAAGGAAAACTGCCAAACACATTCTATGAAGCAAACATCACACTCATACCAAAATCAAATAAGGACAGTACCAAGAAAGAAAACTATAGATCAATTTCCCTAATGAACATGGATGCAAAAATTTTAAACAAAATGCTGGCATATTGAATCCTGTGATGCATAAAAAGCATTATTCACCATGACCAAATGGGATTTATCCCAGGAACACAAGGATGGTTCAACATCTGGAAATCAATTAGCATAATACACCACATCAACACAGAGAAAAACAAAAACTACATGATCATATCAATAGATACAGAGAAAGCATTTGACAAAGTCCAGCATCCATTCATGATTAAAGCCCTTGAAAAATTTGGAATTAAAGGAACATACTCCAACATAATAAAAACCATCTATGACAAGCCTATGGCAAATATCATCCTAAATGGGGAAAAAGTTAAATCTTTCCAATTAAGATCTGGAACCAGGCAAGGATGCCTACTACCCCCACTATTTTTTAACATTGTATTGGAAGGCAATAGCTAGGGCAATAAGGCAAGAGGAAGACATAAAAGGGATACAAATAGGGAAAGAGGAACTGAAGCTATCACTATATGCTGATGACATGATTCTCTAGATAGATAACCCAAAAAAATCCACAGAAAAATTACTTGAAATAATAAACCAGTTCAGTAAAGTAGCCAGATACAAAATCAACACACAGAAGTTGTAGCTTTCCTATACGCAAAAAGTCAAATAGAACAAGAAGAAATCAGAAAAACCAAACCATTGCACCAAAAATAAATTAAATACCTGGGAATAAACCTAATAAAACACATAAAAGAATTATACAAAGAAAATTTTAAAACACTGCTAAAAGAGATAGAAGATATAGGAAATCAAAAAACATTCCCTGCTCATGGATTGGAAGAATTAATATCATCAAACTGGCCATCCTAACAAAAGCAATCTATAGATTCAATGAAATCCCAATAAAAATTCCAATGACATTCTTTAAAGAGATAGAACAAAAATTACTGAAATTCATATAGAATAACAAAAGACCTCAAATATCAAAACACACAGATCAGAAAAACCTCCTGATCAGAAAAAGAGAATGGAGGTATTACAATTCCAAACTCAAACTATACTACAAAGCCATAATAATTATTTTTTATGCTGTCTCACTATTTTTGCATTTGGAAATGCAGGCTCACGTTGCCCAGAGTACCACAGACTCAATCAATCCTTAGCCTCAGCTTCCCAGGTAGCTGGGATTACAGGCACATGCCACCATGCCCAGCTAATTTTTGGGACTAGGTCTTGCTACGTGCCCCCAGCAGGACCCAAATCGTGATCGCTGGCCCTGGCAGTGGCTAACTAGGCTGCTGCCTACAGGCAAGCACCACCATGCCTGGCCCAAAGCCATAATAATTAAAGCAGCTTGGTACTGGTACAAAAACAATCAGGCCAATGGAAAAGAATTGAGTGCCTGGAAATAGACCACACTTATATAGTCAACTAATCTTTGACAAAGGAGGGAAAAACTTACATTGGAGCAAAGATAGCCTCTTCAATAAATGGTGCTGGGAAAATTGGACATGCAAAAAAATGGACCAATACAACTCCCTCACACCATGTACAAAAAGCAATTCAAAATGGATGAAAGACTTAGATGTCAGACCTGAAACCATAACATACATAGAGGAAAACTTGGGCAAAACCCTCCATGAATTACAAATCAGAAATCCCTTTCTGGACACATATACAGATGGCAAAAAAATGAAGGAAAACATAAACAGATGGGACTACATCAAACTGAAAAGCTTCTGTACAGCAAAAGAGACAACAGACAAAAGAAAAAGAAGCCCAACCGAATAGGAAAAAATTTTGCCCTCCACAAGAGTGATAAGGGTTTAATAACAAAGATCCACAAGGAACTCTCACAACTAACCAAAAGTAAAACAAGAAGCCCAATCCAAAAATGGGGAGAAGAACTAAAAAGACTCTTCTCCAAAGAAGAAATACAAATGGCCAACAGGCACATGAAAAATTGCTCAACATCACTAGCAATCAGGGAAATGCAAATCAAAACCACAATGAGATACCACCTTACACCAGTAAGAATGGTCCACATCAAAGAACAGGCAACAACAGGTGCTGGTGTGGATGTGGAGAGAAAGGAACACTCTTACACTGCTGGTGGGAATGTAAACTGGCCCAACCACTATGGAAAACTGTGTGGAGACCCTCAAATTAATAAAAATGGAACTGCCATTTGACCCAGCAATTGCTCTCTTGGGAATCTACCCAAAAGAAACCTCAGTGTGGGTACAAAGGGACACCTGTGCTCAGATGTTTGCTGCAGCACTATTTATAATTGCAATGACTTGGAAGCAACCTAAATGCCCAAAACAGATGACTGGGTGAAAAAAGGGAGGTATGTACACAATGGAGTATTGCTCATCAATTAAAAATGACAAATTTATGATTTTATGATAGCATGGATATACTTAGAAGAAATCATATTAGCAGAAACAAGTAAAAAAGACAGAAACCAAATGGTTTCACTAGGATATAGGATACAGGGGGAAAAAATAATCAAAAGCCATGAGGAAAAGTCAAAACAAGCTGAAGCACAGAACTTGGGGCAAGGGGGAAAGGAGGGAAACAGTCAGGGAGGGTGGGGGATGTGAATCCCTGGGATTACAAAGATGTGACATTTATATATAAATAAATTTAAAAAAATAAAAAGTCTCATTTCCAAAATGTTATATAATTGGAATCATGTAATGTGCAAACTTCGGGCTTTCCTTTTTCCCTTATACTTTGCTGGAGACTTGTGTAAGCTGTTGTGTATATTAATACACCTCTCTTTTATTGCCTAGTGATTGACCTGTTGGTGATGGATCTGTTGCCCCAGAAGCTCCTGCTCTCCCTGCATAGGTTCATGGGCACAAAATGGCAGTGGCTGTAGCAACTTGCCAGAGACAAGTGTGCTTGGCCCTGCAGTCAGGAGTTAACAGCACATAACCATCCAGGAACTATCAACTCCTTCCTGGCTCCATCACAAAAAGGTCATCAGTGATCACTGTGAAAATACTAGAAACAAAAAAGTTGCCTCCAGTTCATCAGCCATTGCATGTTTGAAGGGAAGGTAGTAAAGAAATCCTTGCAGAAATCCTTCCCTTGTTTGAAGGGAAGGCAGTAAAGAAACCATCTAAAACTGTTATCGTCAAGGAACAGTCTTCCTCTTGTGGAATTCTACTTCTCCGTGCCAGTTGCGGACACAATCAAGGCCACCCTGCTTGATTGCAAATTGAAATAAGAACCCAGACAGAGAGGAGAGTCAGTAAAGAAATGAGTCTGGGTAAAGCTGCCAGGAGGTATATGACTGTTTTCCCTCCCACCTTGCAGTCACAATAGATGTTCAAAGACACCTCACACTGCGATGGAAGGGCTATGAGCACACACATTTACTCTTTACATTGTGACTCTGATGCAAGCCAAGCAGTTTCATCGCTCTGAACCTTGTGGGTGCATTCAGCCTACTTTCATGACCTTAACCAGTTCATGTTTACTTTGAATTGTGTGGCCTCAAAATGGAAATCAGTAGTGTCTCAGGTCTGGATAGTCCATGAAGCTTACAAACATGTTGTTTTACTTGCATCTGTTTTGGAGATTAGCAATAAAATGTTCTGGTATAATAATTTTTTTTTTTTGAGACTAGGTCTTTGCTGTTTTTGCCCGTGACACCGCAGGCTCTCGTTGCCCGGGGGGCCACAGACTCAAGCAATCCCCAGCCTCAGCTTCCCAGATAGCTGGGATTACAGGCACGCACCACCACACCCAGCTATTTTTTTGGAACTAGGTCTCGCTACGGGACCCAGGCAGGACTCGAACCGCAATCCCTAGCCCCGGCCGCTTCATAGGCTGAAGCTTACAGGCACGAGCCACCGTGCCTGGCTTAATTATTTGATTGAACCAATTACAGTACATAAATCAGGTCTGAATATTTGCATGAATATTTACAATAAATAAAAGAATGTAAGACAAAAGTAAGATGGACTAAACAGTCATCTGGGCTGATTCCAGTTTAGAAATGAAGCTGCTATCAACATTCTTACATAAATTTTTGGTGAATATAAATTTTCATTTCTGTCAAGCGTACAATTATACTTTGAGTTTATAAAAGACAGTCAAACTGATTTCCAGGTGACCAGGTTAGATTTTATTTACTTTTGGATTTTGAGAGTTCTTTATATATTTGAAACCAATCCTTTGCTAGACATGTGATGCTAATTATTACCATGAGTTAGCTCGATTTTTCATCAAGGACTTTCACTGATCAAAATGTTTAATTTCAATAACACTAAGTTATCTATTTCCTTATGGGATACACTTTGATTTTGATTTTTTCCTTACAGTTGGACGCAGGTGCAACCTGGACAGAGCTTTGGAGTGTGGGGTGCAGTGATATCAAGAACAACAGACCAGGGCCATAACATAAAAACATTGTGTCTTGCTGTAGCAGTTTTACTATATGTTCGGTCTGTGTCCTAAAAGATTGTTCTTTTTCCTTTATTGAACTGCTATAGTCTCTCATTTTGTTTTTGTTTTACTGACAGTAGTTGCTCATATTTGCCAGCCCTTAATAAATTTTTCTTTCAAATATGCCATGTAGTTTATTATACCACTTTTTTCTTATTTTATAAATCCACGATGTACTATTAATCTCATATTCCTGTTTTATTATTATATTGAATTTTAAATTACTTTTAACTTCTAGTTAAATGCATCTATAGTATAGACATCTTTATAACACTATATTAACTTGAAACAGAGCAATTTAAATGCTTTATATCTGTTCTTCTGAGCTCAGACAAGATCAGGCACAGTCAGTGTGGTACAGCTGCAATTTTATATCTGTTATTTAAAAATTACTAACACATGAATTGTTTGGGTTAAGTTATGAACTTACATGACAGGATGCTTTAGTGTGGTTTTGCTATTTGTGGATTTTTATTTCTAAGATAACTCACTTGCAAATTAATTTAGTATCAATATATTTTAGTACTTTTGCCATCAATTTTGGTCATTTCAAATGAACAACATATTTCTTACTACTAACTTGAAGATATTTTCATCAGAAAAGAAGTAATCCAAAACTCATCAACCATGATTTCCTGATTGGATATAGATATGCTTGCACATTTTTAGCACTAATAATTTTATGACTTTTGGGTCACTTTCTTTAAAATGTATAGTCTACATTGTGTAGAATGGTTTTCAAAAAACTTTTGAAATGGATGTTAACACATTTTTCAGTTCTGCTCAATTCTTCATAATTTCAAGTTTCCTTTCTTCCTTTCTTTCTTTCTTTCTTTCTTTCTTTCTTTCTTTCTTTCTTTCTTTCTTTCTTTCTTTCTTTCTTTCTTTCTTTCTTCCTTCCTTTCTTTCTTTCTTTCGATTAGGTCTCACTCTTTTTGCCTGTGGAACAGCAGGCTCACGTTGCCCAGGGTACCATAGATTCAAGCAATCCCCAGCCTGAGCTTCCCATGTAGCTGTGATTATAGGCACGTGTCACCACACCCAGCTATTTTTTTGGGACTAGGTCTCACTATGCATGCCCCCAACAGGACTCAAACCATGATCCTTGGCCCTGGCCATGGCTTCCTAGGCTGTCACTTACAAGCATGTACCACCATGCCCAGCTAATTTCAAGTTTCTTGATACCAGCTGCTAGAGATGTTTTAGAATCTGCTGACTTGGTTGTGACTTGCCGGTTCTCCATGGGACATCATCAACTGCTAAGCTGAATATTCCAATTCCAGGGTATCATTTGTGTGCAGGTTCATGACTTTCAGTATCGTGATGATTTCTCTTATCACCACTTGCATCTGCACTGATGCAGATGCTGTCAGCACTCAGTGCAGCAGGTGCACTTTCACTGTTGCTATCAGAACATTCTATTCATTAGCTTTTGACTAGTGATATGTGTGAAAAAATTGATTTGCAATAAGGAACTTTTAACAGTAGGAACTATAGATTTCTATCCTGGTGATGAAGACAAATCTGTTAAAGTGAATGTGTTAGCACAACTTTAACTAACATGCAAAGGAAACCTGAGTTAGTCATGTTTCTGTGTTCAGGAAGGACCAAGATCAGCACTGGCATTGGGGCACCACACACTCTGTGGAACAGGTGGGTGCCAATATTCAGGTATGAGGAGACTCAGAGGTGACCCAAATGGACAAGGTCTTCCAAAAGCTGTGCCTGCTCACTGGGTTCCTGCCCACTCCCTCTGCAATGACACCCTGATGGACACCCAGGGTTATTTAACAACAGTGGTGAACAGGACTCCTGAAACCTGCACTCTGCTCTTGTGATGCATACAGGAGGCTATAGCCCTGGACTATTCTCAAGACCACCACATTCCACTTTCCAGAACTCTATTCAGGCTGCATCTGTATCCAACTGTGGGGAGAAAATAATCTCATGCTGAATACATGTATCTTTCCTGTTCCCAAGCTGTTGCCTCTGTCCTTGACTGCCATATCATTTAGGATTCCAAGCACAACTTTGCAATCTTTGCCAAAGCACAATTTGCCAGAGCCTCGGGGGTGGGCTTCCCATTATCAGCACTGGTTGGCTGTCACTGAAGGGCCACTGCCTTTCTCACATTTCTGTATCGGGAGGCTGTCCTACCAGTACAATAAGCCCAGGGCACAAGTAATGCTTCAGGGGCATTACCCTTGGCCCAGATCCTGCACCATCAAGCCTCTGGTGTTCCTGCTGATGTTTTGGTTCTTTCTAGATTCCCCCTCTAGGTATCACCACAAAGTGATGATGAGAACTCATCATTTTATCCCCCATTTCTTTGTTGGCCTCAGGTTCCCATGTGCCTTGATTGTCTTTCACTTCCCTGTGCTACAGGCTCCAGATTTCAGTGTCTGACCCCAGAACATCCAAGATGAAGTTCCCTTCTGACTACAGAAACTGCAAGGAGCACTGGTGTTACATTGGTTGAAGGGAACCCCACCTCCATGTCTGGCCATACCCCTTTCATATCGCCTCACTCTTGTCCCTCTGTCCTGCAGGAAACATTTGACCAGCTCTCGAAGGAAGAGGCACTTGGAAAGTGACAGGGCACAGCAGCACAAAAGAGGCCTGAGAGAGAGACTGCGTTGCGCAAATGACTGGCCCAGCACCAATGGAACTGTTGAGGTGGGAGCTTGAGCTGTGAAGGATGGAGGCCTGACAGCTACAACCATGTTGTGCAGGCCATGAGGTGGGTTCTAGCCTGGGCAGTGCTCCTGCTACTTCTCAGTCCCCAGCTCCTGTGTTATAATTGGGATCTATACAAAGGAAGTGACTACAATGAAGGCTATGTTATAAACTATTACTTCCCTGCCATTCTGGAGTATGCCTTACATGTGTTCAGTGAGAAGAGCAACGACATGAACAGGCTGCTGCATGTTGTGAACTGGATGGAACAGGCAGGCCTTTTTGTTCTTCTCTCATTCAATCCAAGATTGGTGATGAAGGGGGATAAGGGCTGCCAAGGAAACAAAGTCCCCCCCCCCCCCGCCCCAGTTGTCATTGGTCCTTGCCCTGCACTCCTCTGCAAGGTCTCTCCATGTTCCAAATCTCCATGTGGGTTACTGACACTCAGAATCTTCTGAGGCCCTAGACATCCATGCAGCCAGAGTTGATTCTTCCCTGGCCCTCACAGAGAGCAAGAAAGAACATGTTCTTGCTTGAAGCTGGGCAAATAAAGTCTCAAAATTCTCTTTAGCCAACAGAGCTTTTTTGATTATGATGCTTTGTTTTAACTGACTCAGTGCATCTTCAGGGTTCAGATAACTTAAGAGAACTGACTTTGAATCAGTGCACAACCAGTACTAACCAGCTGACCTTATACGCGGATGCTAAAATCTAATGGGCCCCATTGGCTGTAACATATTATTGACAAGATGGAAATACCCATCCCAAAGTGTATGTATACTTCTGAAACCTCCAGATATTCAGTCACACTCTCAGGGCCCAGAGGAGGCAGACTTTCTCTTCAGGCTGCTCCAGGATCAATTAGGGCTGGCAGCTCTACTACAAGCACCTCCAAGATTGAGGACTGGGGCAGCTCAGCTGTGCCCCAACCGTGACGGGGCTGGGGGCAGAGGTGGATGGAGAAGCACAGGTAGCAGCACAGAGATCCCACATACCTTGAAGCAATGTAGCAAGAGTCTACAGCCCCAGGGACATGGAGGGGGACTTGACCTCCCTGGGATAGTCACTAGGTAAAGGAGGAAAGTGCAGGTGGAGTGGTTCTGCTGCTTGACCTTACTCAGGCAAGCTTCCAAGGGTGGCCCAGCCTGCCCCTCATGGCAGATCCAGGTGCTTGCTTTGCAAGGCAACTTTGACACAAAAGCAAATGATTTATTTGGGGGAGGGGTGGGGAGTTGATCCCAGCAGCAAAAGTAAATAAAGTTGGAGAGGTAAGAAGAGAAGCAACAGAGATAGTGAGATTACCAGTGTGGGCAACGGAATAGAGAGCATGTGCCCCAGTGCCATCTCCTGGGGGTAATTAATCTTCAACTTTGGTTTTTTTTTTTTTTTTTTTGAGACTAGGTCTCGCTATTTTTTCCTGTGGAACCGCAGGTTCACGTTGCCCAGGGTACCACAGACTCAAGCAATCCCTAGCCTCAGCTTCCCAGATAACTGGGATTACAGGCTCACGCCACAACGCCCAGCTATTTTTTTTTGGAACTAGGTCTCACTACATGCCCCCAGCGGGACTTGAACCGCGATCCCTGGCCCCGGCCACCGCTTACTAGGCTGCTACTTACAGGCATGCTCCACCATGCCTGGCCTAATCTCCAGCTTTTCTTTAGACTGTGTTACCTTTGCAGCATTCCAGTGCTACTCACTGATGAGAAGGCCCTCAGGCAAAGAGTTCAGGTGTGCACTGTAAGTTTAGCTGAGGAAGATTTGTGGGAATTGTTTACCTTCAGCCAGGTGGCCTCTGATCATCCCTATCTCCTGTGTCTAAATAAGAGCCTGCTCCTGAGTTACTGTTGACATTTCCCTAACTGACCTTAACTTGCACAACAGTACTGTTCTTTCCATGTCTGTGCTTCAGAAAGCACATCTGTCTGCTATTGTTAACTCCCTTCCCCTGCACACACATGTATACATGCTCATATATACACATAACATATGTACAAAAACACATGCATGCACATATAAACACACACACAATATGGTAAGCAATGTCCTAGAGAGTTTTCACTTATCTTCATCTCCTGTTCTTCATACCCTGTGGAGTCCCTTTCCGTGCTGAACCAGGGCTAATCCAAGTAACCAAGAGCATATGGAAGAGATGATAGCGTGTGATATACAAAGCTAGGTCTCAAAGGGTGTCTTGGCTTCCATCTTGAGCTCTCAGAACACTGTGCCTGAGGGAATTTAGCCACTATACAAAGCACACAGCAGACTGGTGAGTGGCCCACAACAGGCACACTAGAAGCCCCCTGTCAACAGCTGAAGTCTTGAAAGAGAGGTCCCTGTAAAGTGGATTCTCTGGAACCAGACAACCCGAGGGACAATTAAAGTGCGTAAGGGCAGGACAGTTAGTCACGCAGCATTAGGTCAGTAATACATTCTGTGCACACATGTACATGCATGCACACACTTGTACAGCCCACTCTCTATGCACCTTAACTCTAGCACATTTTCTGCCTCAATTAAAAACCAAAATATAACCCCATATGATGCAATTATCTCTCAGGTTGTATGTGTAGTTCAGAACTGTTTTAAGCCATAGCATCATGTCTTCACAGATGTTCCAGGCAGGGAATTTCTTTGAAAATCCATGGGTGGACACTCTTTAGGTAGCCAGAACCTCAGAATCCTGCAGAAACCACCTATCATCTTGAAGAAGTTGAATGCAAGTTCCACCAGGAAGAGCTACCAGTGGAATTTGCAATAGTGTGGTGATGTATGGAAACTCTCTTGCATTCATTGGTGGCAACTTGGCCCTATTAGTTGATGAGTACAAAACTGGAAGAAACTGCCCCACACTGTAAAAGGCAACCCACTCTCAGAATTAGTCCCTGAAAAACACACATAAAGAGAAAATGACACCCATATGAAGTCAGTTTGTTAGTGATGTTATTTAAATGTTTTGCAAATTTCTTTGCTTCCTTAAAGCATAAGTGAAAGCACCTGAATGCACCAGGAGATAATTAGACAATTTTACATTGGTTCTTCAGCATAGTGAGTTCAAATTTCCAGGGTTTGGATGCAACAATAAAGGTGCAAAGATACATCTAAAAGAGACAAAAAGAATAATCAGTATATAAGAAAAAAGTGAATAAACAGAGAACCAGAAAAATAAAAGTTTCAGCACAGGTGGGATCACACCATCCCCAGACCTCTTGAGCTAGAACCTAGTGGGAGAGGAGTCAGCCTTATCTCCCAATTTGGACCTGGAACCTTCAGCTCACTATAAGCTGAAGCAATCTAGTATATAGGGTTATCCTCAGTTCCTGTCTCCAACTCAGTCTTTCATCTGGCTGCACCAACATACCTGCAACTTCCCAGGGGAGACAAAACAAAAATAGTAGTGGTCTTTCAGGCCTTGGAGAAAGGGATCAAAGTCTAGCCAAAGACCTTTAAAAAAAACTTGCAAGGCCAGGCATGGTGGCACATGCTTGTAAATGGCAGCCTACGAAGCCGCGGCTGGGGCCAGGGATCGCAGTTCCAGTCCCATTGGGGGTAGGTAGCAAGACCTAGTTCCCCCCCCCAAAAAAAAATAGTTGGGTGTGCTGGTGTGTGCCTGTAATCCCAGCTACCTGGAAATTGAGGCTGGGGATTGCTTGAGTCTGTGGTATCCCAGGCAACATGAACCTGCGGTTCCACAGGCAAAAATAGCGAGACCTAGTCTCAAAAAATAAAAAATTAATTTTTTTTAAAAATTAGAAAAAGCTTGCAGCCAGAGAGCTGGGAAGAGACAGAGAGAACATTATCTGGGACTTGCAGAACAAGCAGACTCTTGGGGTTGGAGGCATGGGGGCATAAGATCACTGCATTCCTCCTTTCTCTCTTAAAACAAATGGAACCAGGAATTTTTGTATCAAGTAGAACTGAAGTTGTGTAAGACACAAAGACTGAAAACTCAGTTTGAGGGAGAAAACTTGACCAAGCTGCTAGCAACCCAGCATGTCATTGAAGAATTGATAGGGGAAGGGCATTGGGCCAGAGGCATGGCCAGGCTTAAAGGTCTTCAGAGTGGGTTGAGCTGGGTCAGGATGGTGGTAGGATGAGAAGAGAATGGGCTTATCAGACAAGATGGCTGCCATCAGTTCTTTTTCTTCCAGTACATACAGGATGCTCTGCCCATACAGAAGGCATAGAGGGAACTTTATTCCCTTCACTTGAATCTAGAAATAGCTAGTGACTTACTTTGATTTTAAAAAAAATGGTGAAAACAATATCCAGAGACCTCCAAGCTAACACTGAAGGGTTGGTTTCAGCTGTGGCTTCCTCCTCTTAGAGGCCTTGTGTCCAACAAGTTGTAAGGATATCATAAATAGGATGAATGACTGCCTCATCCCAGCTTCCCCAGAATTTCACTGGTTTCAGCCCTGAAAGCCATACATCTCAAGGAACTTTTTAGTCTTGGATAAACCCACAATTTGTCTCCCTATAATTCTGCTCCATGGAGAGCTCCAAAGCAGAATGAGAAATTTGCTTTACCAATTCCCAACAGCTATCCAATCAAGACACCAGAATCATGAGTAGAACAGCAATTTGAAAGATTCTGCTCCAGCACACAGCACTGGGAGCAAAAGAGTTGTCAAGTAGAGTTCAGCTCAGACTGCAATATAGTAAGATAATGAATAGAATGTTGCTTTAAGTCACAGTGGAGAGTGAGAGAATGTGCGTAACACACACATCATTGAGGGTGGGGAGAAGATGGTCTCCACAGTTGATTATAGAAAAAGTGTTCTATATCTAGAACATAGCAAACACCAGTCCTGAATATAATCAAAATATGGTTTAAACAGGAAAACTGTAATATCAACTCACCCATATGAGAATGGCCTGGAAACAACAAATGCTTATGGAAACATGAAGGAAAAAGAACATGTATTTCCAGGCCGGGCACAGTGGCTCGTGGCTGTAAGCTTCAGCCTATGAAGTGGCCGGGGCTAGGGATCACAGTTCGAGTCCCACCTGGGGCCCATAGCGAAACCTAGTTCAAAAAAAATAGCTGGGCATGGTGGTGCACGCCTGTAATCCCATCTACCAGGGAAGCTGAGGCTGGGGATTGCTTGAATCGGTGGTAACCCGGGCAACATGAGCCTGCGGTTCCACGGGCAAAAGTAGCAAGAATTAGTCTCAAAAAAAAAAAAAAAAAAAAAAAAAAAAAAAAAAAAAAAAAAAAAAAAAAAAAAAAAAGAACATGTATTTCCAACTGCTGAGTATGTATAACAGTGAGAGAGTTGGTGAGAAAGCAGTAGATCAGATATGGAAAATAAACATAGAGAATTAAAACTGATACAGTAATACTATTCCTATTTACCAAAGGAATATGAAAACAAGAAAAGATGTGCACCTCATATTCATGGGCAACATTATTCAGAATGGATTCAATGCCCAATGACAAACAACTAGAAAACGATGTTGTGGAATAAATATAATCAATGGAATGCTATTCAGCTATTAAAAAGACAAAAATAGTGTTTTTTTGAACAAAATGAATGAATCTTGAGGTGATTATTCTAAGTGAGGTAAGTCAGAAAGCAAAAGAAAATTATCAGATGATTTTACTCATTTGTGGAAAAGTAATAACTAGAGAAAACAAACTGGTGAAACACAACAAAAATAATGCTTAGACTGTGAAAATATAGCAGTTATGGGGGGGCAGGAGGGATAGAGGAGGCTAAGGTGATGGTGTATGCACACTTGGGTAAGTGAAGCAGATACACATCTTGAGGTATGAAGTTGTGCTTCCCCAATGGCATAATTATATAAATAAATGACAATTTTACATAATATTTTCTAAAAAAAAAAAAAACCAAAAAACTAGAAAATCAAAACAGGTTTGACCAATCAGTTTTCCACTATCTGGCCCATAAACCATCACTTCCCTCTGTCACCCACATACCTTTTGCATTTTGGGATTGCTTTGTAATAAGCAGTCTTCATTTTCTCCTGAAATTTTCTTGCACAGTGTTCGAGCAATTTTGACTTCAAGAAAGTATTCCAAACTATCTGTAAGCTGTCAATGAGTAATTTAAAAATGAAATCTCATAAAAGAATGCACAGTATCATGTCATTCCTGATCAACATGGGATTGATTTCCTCCAACAGTTTCCTTGCTGGAGTTTTGGGGTTGTGGAGGCATGAGAGTGGTTTCTTAACATCTCTGTTTATCTATCTCTTTCTCCTCAAGAAATTTAATTTTAAAGTAATGACAATTGCTCCAAAGAGAAAAGAAAACAAGTATTCCCCAAAGAATCGTTTTGAGGGAAAACTTGTTTACTGGAGCTTGGGACATTAACAGCAGAGGCTGTAGTATCTTCATAGCTAGTCGCTAAATAGTAAATACTGAAGGAATAAAGGCATTACAGAACTAAAACCGGCTTAGAATGTCTGACTTCCATGCTTTGGCAATTTTAGTAATTTTAGTAATTCATACCTTACCCCTTGGGCTTACATTCTTCCAGATCCCTAACTTTCAAGACATCTTCCTCATCTGAACAGAGGCCCCCTCAACCCTTCCCAGGCCCCATCAGCCAGCCCTTTCATTTCAGAAGACTTTTTGGGTAAATGGGGCTACATGAAGGCAAATGGAGATTTTTATTATCTAAAAATGAACTAGGCATCCGGAACCTGGTTAGGGCTCCGGGTCTGCCCGCTGCAGCCTCTCCACTTTGTGTGGTGGGCAAAGAGTGGCCCCCAACCAGGCAGGTACTGGGATGGGAGGAGCATGGAAGTTTTTGCAGCCAGAACCAGTTAGGGCTCCGGGCCTGCCTGGCGGCAGTCTCATTTTAAGACAATCCGGCCTTCACGGGCTTTGTGGGGGGAGGGGAAGGACTATAAAGGCAGCCCCTCTCTTTCTTTCTCACCCATTTAGTCCTCAGAAGGAATGAGAAGAGAACTAATAATCCACTGGACAGATTGAATTGGTGAGGGACCATAGCAAAATATTGTGTACAAACACAAGCGGAAAGCAGGAGGAGGAACTGTGAGAAATACAACGTATAATGGACTGGAGAAATGATCATGGACATCACCTGTCACAGAGTCACACTTCAGGCCACACGATGAGTGGGCGTGCCAAAAGCTAAGGGTTGATATGCAACTCAAGAAAGCAAGGCACCCCTCCCCATTCCATGGCAGAGGAAGGTCACAGAGTTGGGGCTGCAGGCCCACACAAAGCTACAATCTGAAGGAGAGATAATGACCTGTAAAGTCTTTCAGCAGATGCCCTTCACGAGTATCTTCTACAATGAATGGAATTGATTGAAGACCATCAACAACGAGAAAACACCAAAAGATTCCAAATGAGAATGAACTGCTACTCAGTACAGAGATAAGACTGAACATCTACCAACTAGGTTTGTTATATTCTAGGATCACAGTCCCTCACCCAAGAAAAGGACATTGCCACAGAAAATGAAGCCAAAGGACTCAACATAGATCAAAAAACAAGGAGAGGGGCCAGAGTGAATAAAGGGGTCGTCAACAGGGGTTTGAGGGGAGGTTCTACAAAACCCATTTGCCTATACTGTAAAATCTAAAGTATGAATAAAATTAAAATTAATTTTTAAAAAATGAACTAGCAAATTAGGTTGGCAAAACTTAGGTGAGAGAATATGTCAAAGAGAAAAATCAAGTTAAACTTGATAGCTGATTGCAGAGAATAAGAGAAAATTATAAAACTAGAGCAAACATTTCAGAAATTTCAGGTAACTTCTAAATTGCCTGGGCATTGAACAAAATAGGTGTAGTCAGCAGAATTTGAAGTATGATATCATGAATATACTTCAAATTTTCAGTTTACATGTGTGTATAAAATGCTTGAGAAGAAAGAAAAACTGCTTCTAGTGATGTCTTCAGGAATGACAAGGCACATTGGAAATGCAAGAAATTGATGATTTTTTAACTTGACAGCTTCTGAGCATATAGGCAGAACTTTTCTGACTGAATGTGTTGCTCAATCTCAGCAGAGCTGACTGTTAGGGTTGGATTGTTTTTGGGGTGGGCATTGTCCTGTACTCTGTAGGGTGTTCAGCAGACTCTCTGGCCTCTCCCCACCACTGTCAGAGCTGTTCCCTTCAGTTGTAACAGTCACAACAATCTCAAGGTATTGTGTCTTGTATGTTTGGATTGTGTATTGTTTCTTGCCTCTTTCTTCTATGTTTCCAGCAATACATAGCTGTAATGTCAAGAAATTTTTTAAACAAGTCTGTTGTCACCTTATTTTGAACCTGTTTCTATTTGGTTTGTTTTGAATTATTATATGCATTCAAGAACTTACAGTGAACCAAGAAATGAAATGTACCTCCATGAAAAAACTATAGAGTAATGTATAATTTTTGAAAAATGTTGGTATGTTTCAATTTAAGTGAAATTCAGTTCAAATGAAATTTCAATTTCAATTTAATTGTTTCAATTTAAATGCCTGCCTAAAAAACATTTCCACTTTTATAAGTGGAGAAGCATAGAACAGGGAGACTAAGGAAGTAGATCTGTTTTGGAAAAGGTGGGAACATCACTAAAACAGTCTGAGGTGGTCAACTTCCATAAAATTTTAGTTAGGTCACCCATTAATGACACACATCCAGGCCCCAGGTGCCCACTACCTAGGAAACACAATATCCTCTTAGAAGAACCAGAGGGAACCAGAGGGAACCACAGAGAATAGAAGATGACTGAAGAGGACTCAAGTCCAGTCTCACAGGGTGAAAGTCTGAATAACCTACCCTCCTGAACACATAATCAAACAGGAAACTAAGGCAGGTTGACTGTGACCTGGAGGTGTGGGTGGAAAGGTTAGGGAGAAGATGGCAGAAAGGAGCCAGTGAAAGAAGAAGAACAAAAAGATAAGACCCTGTACTGGACCGGGCATGGTGGCACATGCCTGTAAACGGCAGCCTAGAAAGCTGCGACTGGGGCCAGGGATTGCGGTTCGAGCCCTGCCCAAAAAAATAGCTGAGCGTGGTGGCGTGCACCTGTAATCCCAGCTACTTGGGAAGCTGAGGCTGGGGATTGCTTGAGTCCGTGGTACACCCCCCCCCCCGGGTAACATGAGCCTGCGGTTCCACGGGCAAAAATAGCGAGACCTAGTCTCAAAAAGAAAAAGAAAAAAAAAAGACCCTGAACTGGGTGTCATGTTGACATACCCACAAATAGCTACACAGTAACCCCCATTCACTATCTCCTGTCTCATTCGTTAAAGTCCAGCAGCATTCAGTCTAACCACCATTCCTTCAGTTACCCTGCTACTTCTATCTCAGCTCCTACATAAGCCCTGTACCATCATCTTTCTCCAGAAATACATCGATTCAAACCTCTCTTCTATAATGTAGTCATATTCAAATTTCTCTGATGAGCCTAATATCATCCTGTATCATTTTTAATTTGAGAGATAATGACATACATTGTATACATTACTATGTCTCTTAATTTTCCTTTAATAAAGAAGTTTCCTTGCTTTCTCAGTCAATCTTTTATGCAATATAGATTTTTAAGGGATCTATAGAATATTCCCAAATTTGAATTTGTTTAGTTTTTCATGGTCACCTTCAGGGTATGTATTTTGGAACAGAATACCATATACAGAACATGTCCTTCCAACACATCATATTCAGGACACATGATGTCACTTTGCATTTGGTAATGAAGGAATTTACCAGATTCTCTGATTAAAAGGGCATCTTCTCACATTGTAGTGAATGAATCCCTGCACTACTAACAATTCTCTAATGCTCTCACCTAGTGACTGTATGTTGTAGGGGTTATTGAGGATTCAGTGATGATCATGAATTATTATCACGATGGTGCCAAAGGATTACTTCCCAATTACATCATTCTTTTACATCTAATATTTTTCTCTTAAGAGACTTCCCTTCTAGTTCCTTGTTCAGCAAAAGGTGAATCTGTCTTTTCTTTGCTTGTTGGTTGCATTATTATAATCCCTTCTAGTCATTACTCATTTTGATGATATCAGCCTAAATTGTTCCAAACTTGGCCCCCTCATACTTGACTGTGTGCTAACCTGCGCCTGCTGCTGTGATTATAACCAATTTTGAAAGACTGATGAATATGCTATGGTTCAACACATAAGGATAGAAAATGAAGTGAAATTCAGGGATTTCCTTCTAAAGTCCTGAAGTGATTGTATTTTAGCTAAAGACATCTCTCATGGCATTCACTCTTTAGTCTTGTAACCACAGATATAGAAAGAGCAAGGAGTAAATGCCCACCAACCTGCTCCTGGGATTTCAGAATATCCACCACCTTGAAGGTGTATTTGTCACTGCTCTCCTTATTAAACTCTTTCATAGCAAACCACAATGCCTGCTGCACATAGACATAGTTCTTGGGGATGTCTTGGAATTCCCTCACCACCTTCGGTGAGCCCCAGGTGTGGACACTTCTGGACACAAAGACTGCAGTGATCACCAGGAACAGCAGATTCTGGCAAAATCTGAGCATGAGTCCTCACTCAAGAGGCAGAGAGGAAGTTCCCTCTCTCCTTCTTGGACTGGGCTGGGAGTGGGCAAGCCTGGCCCTACTGCCTTGTGACACCACTGCAACAAAAAGAAAGAACTTGTGTTAACATCATCCAAAAAGAAGCCCAGTGAGAAATTCAATGACAATTTCCCATTTTGGCTGTTCCTTTCTGAAAAGATGCACAACTCCACATTGCATGTGTACAAGCAGAGTGGGCAGGGTGGGGTGGGGGAGGTGGGAAGGAGTGAGAGAAGGGGATCTATAGAAGCCCCGCTGCCCAGGGAGAATGCAGTTCTCATTTTGTTTGTTTCCTTCCCAGAAGTGTGCATGAAAATTCAAGGCAGTGAGATAAGCCCAATAGAGAAAGACAAACAGTATGATTTTGCTCACATGTAGATCAAGATGAAGAAATTACATTAATGAACAAACTAAAGCAAAAACAAGCTTTTAGATTATAAGAACAAAATAATGGTACCCAAAAGGAAAGGGGGAAGGATGGGAAAATTGGACAAAAGGAGTCAACTTGTTCCCTTTTAAAAGCAGGTTAAAAACTAGACTTTTAGTAGTGCATGTTACATAAGCGATATCTATATTTTTTAAATGTTATATATAAAAATGTATAATGATGGGCACCTGGAACTTACATAATGTTATAAACATGCCTATTCAATTTTTATTTTTAAAACTATAAATATAAAATACAATCTATTTGCAAATATAAATATGAAATCCATTTTATTTTTAAAAATAAAATCTGCACCAAAACCTTTCTACTTTTCTACCTATATCCTCACCTCTCCTTTGTCTAGCAGGCTCATTAATAATCACACAATGATTTACTGAGTATTGTTCAGTTATGCCAAGCCCTGTGAAAAGTGTTTCACCAGTTTTCTCTATTTCATCAAAGCCATCCCATTGGGGTTACAATAAGCAAGCCCTTTTGTACAGGGCTTAACTCTTCACTTGCCCTGGTGTGTACCACAGGCCTACCTCATGTCCAACAGCTGTGTGCGTGAAGATCACAACTGGACACCTGCTTTTGAGGAGGTTCCATTCTACCATAGAAGATAAGCCAGGTTGAAGCACTTTGGCCAAGATGTGTTGAGTAGAACATGTAAACCAGAAGCTTGAGAGACAAAGCAAAGTTCCACGACTGTGCTATATTTTCAGTATAGAAAGTGGCAAGCTTGGCATACCTCAGTTGAACATAGAATGTGATGACAAAACCAACAGATGCCTGATATCCATCAGGCACTGAATATACTTGAGAAATACAAAGTAGAAGTATTCAGAAGGCCTTCATTTGGTTCCAACAAGGACACCCTTCTGGCTTCACAGGTCCTCTCCCCAGGGAGCATAAACCAAACCTTTAGCATGGAAGAGGCAAGTGAGTACACATAGCTGTGCCAGGCAAACTTGACTGTCTCCTCAGAACCAGTGTGTCACTCATGTCTTGAGTCACTTTGTTAAACAGGGGGACTAGTGCGTCAGAGAACACAGCCTACCCAAGGGCTGCCTCTACCCACTTGCCCCTGATTCTTAAACATACTAATTTGCTCCACCTAACCTGGTGACTTCCTTCAGGGGTATACACTGATTTGCTTTACATGGGATTTGAGCAGCTAACACTGGCCTGTGAGTTTTTCTGCTCTGTGATCTCTGCAAAGAGTTGCAGGGACAACTCAGCTTTGTAGCCATTTCCTCTCAGCATAGTTATGACAGACCCACCTGAGGAAACTCACTCTTCACCACGGTTGACTGGAACCACTCTGGCTGTCTAGGACCAAGGTACTGTCTTTCTCTTCTGTGAGGTCTTAAGTTCTGGTCAGTTCTACTTTGCAGTTCACTTTGTGTCACCAGTGCCTTCAGTTCAAGCCCAGCTGCCTAGTTGGGGTGTCAGTGGGACCTGAGCCCAAGGATCCTTTGCTCTCTGACTGTCTACCAGGAGATCACATCTATGTCCCTTTGTGAGGTAAGCCCAGCCCCTTGGACACTGCTCAATTGACCAGACCTCTGACAGGGGTCCTGGAGCTCTGAGACATCCATATGTTTACTTAGATCACCCAGGGTCTACCCACAGTACAGAAATGCTCACTCGTACTCCTGGAGTACTGACATTCTAAATTTCAGGGCTAGAGACTGAACTAGTTCAAAGTAAAAGGACCTCCATGGCCATTTCTGTCGGGATCTGGTTATGTGACCCATTGTTGTAGAGGTAGGATGAGACACCAAGCAGTTGAACTGAGAAGCCTTTGGGATGGGTATTCCATCAGGGGGTCCTAGAACAGGACCTGGGGGGGGCACCCCTAATAGATGTGTCCAGAAAACAAAGTAAATGGCAGTATCAAGCAACACTGCACTGGCATTATATATCTCTACCCAGTGAACAATGCATATGCCCCTGCTATGATTAACCTTGTTCCCCATCTTTAACCTTATCCCAAATACTCATCCCCGGTTCTGCTTACCTCCCTTCTGTCAGTTTCCTGTTTGCGGTTTTCATTTCATATCCCAGACCAGACTCCATGCCTCTCTATATGTTGGTTCTGTCTGGGGACACACTGAGGGAGCTCCCAAGATCACATAAGTTTGGAAATTAATATTTTTTCTTTCTCTAAAGTACAGATTAGTACAAAGAGGATCATACCTGAACTATATAAGATGAAACTCCAAATTGATCAGACTCTCAGGCCTATGAGATCTGAGTGTCACCCAGCTAAAATTTCAAATATTTGAGACAAAATTACATGTTTGAATTGAGAGGTTCTTTCTAAGCGTGTATTAAACACTGGAGCCAAAATGTAAAAGAATAATAAATTTAGACACATGCTTTGTATAATATAATCACAACACACGCACATAGAAACACACACCTCAAAAATATGAGATGAATGGGAATACAGAATTAGTTACTTGAAAGATATTTGGCAAAGCATTAGATTCTTTTTATGGAAAAAAAAACTCTTTAAAAATTCTAAAGTAAAAAAACAATTTCCTTAGTTATCTTAACTCAAACTGTGCCAAGAATTTGAGCAGAAAATTTGCCCAAAAGGAGTCCACTTCCCCTCTTGGCTACACATCAGTTGTTTGAAAGCCATTGGCCTGTAGTGTGGCTTCTCTCCAACTGTCCCTGCAGGTTCATCTTCCCTAAATGACTGTGTGGGTGGAAGTTGCACAACACAGGGACACCCACATTCTTCACTGCAAATTCCACAGGTCTGCACAGGAACTCAGATCCTGTGACCTCTGACTCCACGACTCCTAAAGAAGGTAGTGGTGAAATGAAAGGGGAAAGGGTGGTACCCTGTGTTAGATGTGTGCCCTAAAGTCTGAAGTGACCCATCCCTATCAGGACAGAGACCTGGGATGAAGCCTCAGCCTCCACCCTCCCTTCCACACTCTGTTTTGGGGTCATTAGCAACCATACATGTTGATTGTTTCTGATACTTGACCTCCTAAGAAGTGTTCATGTTCTTCACGATTGTGGGAATCAGGATTTTAAGAAAGGCCCACAAGGGTTCTCTCATTCAAGGTATCTCATGGGGTACAGTCAGAGGGCAGTTGGCATATACTGGACTTGCTGCTCATGGGTTGTGGGGAGAGAGGGTTTCAACAGCTTTTTTGAAACATAATTTTTATACCATACAATTCACTCATTTAAGTGTATACTTTTAGTGTACCTACTGGGTTTTATATGTAAAACCATAATGAATTTTAGAATAAATTTTAGCCCCCAAAAGGAACCCAGCATTCCATGGCCATCTCCCAAGTTTCCCTCTTTCAGTATAGTTTTCTATTTTTCCTTTTGTTATCAAAGTATGCTAACTTAGTAAAATGAATTGAAATGTTGAAGTTGTTTAGAAATGGTATTAGTTATTTAAATTTTTATTAGAATTTTTCAGTAAAATCATATGAACCTAGATAATTCTTCTTTGAATTATAAATTCATTTTCCACCACAGTTATAGGGCTATACAAATCATGTCCTTCCCATTGGTTGGGTTGTAGTAAGTTTATATTTTATGCTGAATGGGTTCATTTCATCTAAGTTGTTTTATTCAGTGTGAATGAAATTCTGATTATTTTGTAATCTTTTCAATGGTAGTGTCTATAATGCTGTTGCCATTTCACCCCTTATATTAGTAACATGACTTGTCTCACTTTTTTTGGTCAGTCTTATTAGAGATTTGTCTATTTTATGAATATTTTCAAAAAGGCCTGTTTCATTGAGTTTTACTATTTTTAAAAAAAATTTGTTGATTTTACTATCTATTCATCATTTCCTTTCTTCACCTGTATTGTATACACTCAGCACTACAAATTTCCCTCTCAACACTTGCTTTATCTGAGTCCTGAAATCTAGATACATTGCATTTTCTTTTTAATTTGTTTCAATATAATTTTTATTTCCATTGAGATTTCTTCTTCGGTTCATGACTTATTTAGAAGAGGGTTGTTTAATTACCAAGTACTTGGAGATTTTCCTGTTCTCTTTCTGTTAGCAAGTTTCAGTTTGATTTCACTGTGATCAGAGAACACATTCTGTATGATTTCAGTTCTTTTAAATTTATGTAAGTATGTTTACATATTATGTTTTGTTTTGGTATGTGCTATGTAGGCACTTTAAAAAAGTGTATCCAGGAAGAATGTTCATTTTGATTAGATCATATTGGTCAGTGATGACCTTGGGTTCTTCTATAATTTTTGTAGTCTTTCTGTTTAGTTTTCTTGTCAGTTATTTTATCAATTGCTGACAGAAAGATTTTGAAGTCTCCAAAGATAATCCTTGATCAGTGTATTTTTCCTTTTTTGTTCTGTTGTTTTTATTTCATACATTCATTATTTTGTTGTTCAATATTCTTCATAGGCTGATGCCTTTACTTTATATAAAGTCCTTATCTGTCTTTAATAATTTTCTTTTCTAATGGGAGATGGAGTGACTGGAGGGGGGATACAAAGGGGGGATATGGAGGGAGGAGGAGAGATCAATTAATGCACAATTGTGACAAATCAATAAAATGAAATTTTAAAAAAATTTCTTTTCTCAGAACTTACTTTCTTTGACATTAATAAATTAGTTCCTCTTTCATTTAATGTTTGCATGATACATTTTACCCATACTTCACTTTCAGTTTTCTTAAATGATTGCATTTTACGCTGTCTTTTAATTTGTGTATTTAGGACATTTGCATTTAATTTGACATTGATATGGTAGGGCTAAAGTTTGTCATTTTCCATTTTCTCTGCCTATTATTTATTCTGTTTTGCTTACTCTTCCTTTGAATTATTTAAGCAGTAGTTTAGAGTTACATTTGTATTTACCTATAAAGTTTTTGAGTAATGTTTCAGGAGTGACAGCTTCTTTATTGGTAACTCAAAGTAATATATACACTGGAAGAATTTTATATCAGTTCAATAAATGTATAGAAATCTTATCATTAACCTCACACTTAATATAAATGCCTTAAACATTTCCTGTGCAGTTTAGAACCAGTATAAATAATGCAATTCAGTCATGAAATATAATTTGAAAACTCTGAAGAAAAAAAATGCTTACTTGTTTACCTACATTTTTGCTCACAGTATTCTTTCTTTCGGGGTTCTTTCTTTTACTGTTTCTTTTCTGTCTGAATTGCATTCTTTAGCCTATGAAAAAGATCAAACAACAGAGAGGCCAAATGCATGAAATAAAAACAACAGAACAAAAAAAAAAGGAGAAATACACTGATCATTTTATAGTTGTCATGCTGATAACAAGTTTTTATAGTTTTCCATCCTTTGAATGTTTTGATTCCTCCTTCATTTCTGAAAAGTTTTTATTTTGCTGTGTATAGGAAACTGGGTTGCTCTTCTTTGACTGTGCAACTTCTTTCTGGCTCCCATAGTTTTTGATGAGAAATCTGCTTCCTCTACAAAATGGCTTTCCCCTATATATAAGGTGTCATTTTTTGTTAAAAATGTTAAGATTTTTTTGCTTGCTTTGTCTTTAGTTTACAGAAGTTGAATCTATGAATCTAGATTTTGCTGAAATTATCTTGTTTGTGGTTTGTTCAGCTTCTTGAATCTGTATATTCATGTCTTTTGACAAATTTAAACACCTTTCATTCATTTAAAAGTACTTTATCATTTTTTTGCATAAAAATGAACCAAGACAACATCCTCACACCATGTACAAAAACCAACTCAAAATGGATAAAAGACATAGAAGTCAGACCTGAAATCATAACATACAAAGAGGAAAGCTTGGGGCAAAACCCTCCATGAATTACAAATCAGAAATTCCTTTCTGGAAACATCTGCAGATGGCAAAAGATTGAAGGAAAACATAAACAGATGGGACTACATCAAACTAAAAAGCTTCTGTACAGCAAAAGAGACAACAAACAAAACAACAAGAAACCCAACTAAATAGGAAAAAAAATTTCCTCTCCACAAGAATGATAAGGGTTTAATAATGAAGATCTGTAGGAACTAACACAACTAAACAAAAACAAAACAAGAAGCCCAATCAAAAAATTGGGAGAACTAAAAAGACTCTTCTCCAAAGAAGAAATACAAATGGCCAACAGGCACATGAAAAATTGCTCAACATCACTAGCAATCAGGGAAGTGCAAATCAAAACCACAATGAGATACCACCTTACACCAGTGAGAATGGCCCACATCAAAATAACAGGCAACAACAAGTGCTGGCGTGGATGTGGAGAGAAAGAAACGCTCTTACACTGCTGGTGGGAATGTAAACTCGTCCAGCTACTATGGAAAGCAGTATGGAGGAGCCTCAAACTAAGGAAAATGGAATTACCATTTGAACCAGCAATCGCTCTTCTAAGGATCTACCCAAAGGAGATCTCAATGTGGGTACAAAAGGATACCTGTGCTCGGATGTTTATTTCAGCATTATTTATAATAGCAAGGACATAGAAACAACTCAAATGTCCCGAAACAGATGAATGGATGAAAAAGATGTGGTATATATACACATTATTATTACTCATCAATTAAATATGACAAATTTGCTGAATTTATGGAAACAAGGATGTACCTAGAAGAAATCATACTAGCAGAAATGAGTCAGAAAGAAAAAGACAGAAACCAAATGGTTTCTTATATGGACAACAAATTGAAAGTACACAATGGGGGGGAGGGGAGGAACACCAGCTGGCTTGGTCAGGGAGGGGAGGTGGTGGGTGACCCCTGGGGATTAAATGATATGAAATCTATATAAATAAATTATTAAAAAATTTAAAAAGTAAAAGTACTTTATAAGTCCTGCCATCATTCTCTTTTCCTGAGACCCTGATAACCTGAGACCCTGTTACGCTTTTTTATAATTCCACAAGTCCCTGAGACTCTCTTCTTTATTTTCATTTACATTCTCCACTACTCAGATTACATAATTCCTATTACTTTAGTGTTTACAAGATAATTTTCTCTGCTCACTCTGGTTTGCTAGTGAGCCCAACCATTGAGTTTTCATTTTGGCTGCTATGTTCTTATGACTAAAATTTCTATGTGGTATTTTTAATATTTTATATCTTTGCTGAGATTTTTCTATTTGTTGTCAGAACATTCTATTCTCATGTGTTTTATGAATGTTTCATAATTGTTGGAGCAGTTTCATCATAGCTGTCTTAAAATAATCACTAAATATTTCCCAAAATTTCCATCATATTTTTCAATTCAGTTTTGAGATCTTCCTGGATAGTATGAAAAGAACTATTTTTTATTAAAGCCTGAACATTTTCATGTCATGTTGTGACACTCTGGGTCATATGAACTGCTTTAGCTAGCTACTCCAGAACATTAACAGGTGAAGGAGAGGAAATGGCTTACTATTGCCTTGTGGGGGTAGTTCCCTCTCAGCCTCCACTGATACTGCATATTGGAAGGGTTTTCTCATTACTGTTGGGAAGGTGTGACTCTCTAGTTTCCCACCCATGGGAATATGTCCATGACATATAGATGGCATGGCCTCATCACCACAGGGCAATTAAAGTCCTGCTTTTTACCACTAGCCCTCCATAATCCTTCTCTAGGAAGGAGATAGACAGGTGGAGGTGGAAAGATAGATCCTACATGACCAATGCTAACTCTTTGGAGGAATAGAGTCTATTAGAGCCTTGTCAGGGGAGAAATCAAAGCCTTCCATTAAACTTTGGTCAACGGGTGAGGATGGGACAATAGCTTTTTCTTGGCTGGAGTATTATCTAAAACTTTCTACCTTAATAGCCTTCCCTTATCCTGAACTTTGGTTAAAGAGAGCAAGCTTTTATGTCAACAAAACTATTTACAAAATGGTAGTCGCTATCTTCACCAGTATTGTCATCACAGATCTATTCAGAGTACCACCCAGGATTTAGGTGAAGTTAGGAGACATCCATTGGAAAATTGATGTGGCGCAAGTTTTCCAGTTATGCTACAAGTTGTCTAAGGAGAGAGAATTACACGGAAAATAGTCACAGTTTGTGAACCTGTGC
>PVHY01011821.1:31239-46706 GCA_004024945.1 Uropsilus gracilis
GTTTTGGGGCATTTAGGTTGTTTCCATGACCTTGCAATTATAAATTGTGCTGAAGTAAACATCCAAAGACAGGTGTCCCTTTGTACCCACATTGAGGTCTCTTTTGGGTAGATTCCATCTACAGATGGCAAAAAAATGAAGGAAAACATAAACAGATGGGACTATACCAAACTAAAAAGCTTCTGTACAGGAAAAGAGACAACAGAAAAAGCTAAAAAATGCCCAACGGAATGGGAAAAAGTCTTTGCCCTCTACATGAGTGACAAGGGTTTAATAACGAAGGTCTGCAAGGAACTTACACAACTAAACAAAAGCAAAACAAAAAGCCCAATCAAAAAATGGGGAGAAGAACTAAAAAGACACTTCTCCAAAGAGGAAATACAAATGTATATCTCTTCTAACTTCCTTGAAGTTCTCCACAATCTACCTAAAGGTAATCTGCAGAACCAAATATCTACCCAAGAGTGAGAATGCTGAGCTGTTTGCTAGAAAAAGGCCCCAGGAAAGATTGTGCCACAAAGATTTCAAAGCCACCCCTAGGGACCCCAGATACAATTGGATTAATACCTTAGAAAAGCAGGTATGTCTGGGAAGGAAAATTATCCATCATACATTCCTTTACATAGACACTGTTTGCTGACCCCTTGCCAAGGCAGAAGTTGAGTTGCACAGAAAACAGTAGTAAGAATGGTGCCCAGGCCAACAAAACTTATGAGGTCAAAGGTCAGGACACCTGGGCTATGTGGGAAAGTTGCCTATCTTCTTGGCACTCTACAATCTCTGTGGAGCAGAAAGGTTTGCACCACTTGCAATTCCAGCTAAAATAGTCAGATCCAGTGATCCTTCTCATAGCAGTGTCCTTAAACCTTGCTCTAAAGATGACTGAATTGGGAAATTTTCTGCAAAAATTCCCCTCATTTCATCACAAAAATCCCTTTGTCAGAAAAAATACAGGGTCCAAGCCCTAAGGCCAAGTGAGTAATGGTAAAAGAACCATTTTTTCAAAAAAAGGAAACTTAATGAACTTCGTTAGGTACACTGAGTAGGGAGGTCTTGAACTTCCCATCAGGGAAAGTAGGACTCTTGAAGCATGGATCCCTTCACATGTGCACTCTGGAGTGGGCCTGGTGTTTCAGAAAACTCCAGGGCCCTGTCACTGCAACACTCATAATTGGAAGCTGTGTAGGATGATGGGAAAGGCCATTACTCTTCGGCGATTCTTTTTCCAAGACTGGCCCATAGATCACATTCCTGTTGTCAATTGAAAGGTATCCTTTTGTTGAGATTAAAAAATGGACAATCTCAAACTGAAACCTTCCCTGTTGTTCAGGCTAAGAACTCCCTGTCTTTGGTGAAGAGTGATAAAATCTCTGTTTTGTCCTTGGCCTACTTTGAAGTGCAACAATCAAATTCTGTGTCAGTTCAGGAATAAAGTGACCATAGAAATAATACTTTTCATTTCCTTAGTGGGACAAGGTCTACAGTGAATAAGTGGGAGGAGGAAGAGGCCAGGACTCAGATCTTGTCCCCTAGGCTTTTGTCCTGGTCTGACTCCACAATAGATTCACAAATGCAGGTATCCAAGCAGATTAAAAGCAGAGATGGGTAACCATCACCCCCATCATCCCACCACATGAAGGGCATTGAGGCTCACCCAGGACTTACATTCCTATCTCTTCCTTGGTTTCAATAAGGAGGAAAGCATGGTTACCTCCCAACTTGAAGGTGAGTCAATTAAGGGTTGAGGTATATGGTAAAGACTTTACCACTAGAATATGGCAGTCAGGACAAGAATTCCTGTGTCTGAGCTGGCCAATGGCTGTAGCTCTACCCTTTCAAGTGTCATTGGACCAGGGTTCAGAGAAACTATTGTCCATGAGATGACGCAGAGCTGACCCTGCTTCTGACCTCACTTCCCACTCGTGAGTGGGACACTTGTGGCCCAGCCAACACTTTGAAGCGTATAATTCTTAAGCTCAAACTCAGTCATGCCTAAGAAAAAAACTCCTAGCTAGAATTTGTCACCAGGTAGCCTGTTTGTAAAGAAGCTGTGGAAAGAAGACAATCTTCCACCCATCTCCATTTCCCACCACTCAACCAAACCCCACAGCTCAGGGAGTCATATAGACCTCAGTTCATGGCCTAATGTCCAGGTTCTTCATTTCTCATTCCACAAGACTTCCTGGCATCCCTATCATTCCACAACCCAGGCTGGGCCCACAGGAATATAGTGGAGGAGTCAGAGGAAGTCAATTTCTGAGGGCTGGAATAATGTTGTATGCATCTGAAAGATCTCTGTCAAGGGCACAGTGAGCCCAGGGAGGGAATCTTTTGTGAGCTTTCTTGTTCTTTTGTGAACTGAGTCAGAGTAGGATCTTGTGGGACATAATAAAATGACTCCAGGGAGGGAGGAGCACAAAAGTGACTTGCTCCCAGTGCAGTCACCATCCCTACACTGTCACCAGGATAATGGAAGTCCTTCTCCATACATGGAGAATCACCTGCCATAATGGACCATTCACATCAGTCCATTGACTAGAGGACCCTGTTCCAAACAGGAGTTGAAGGACTTCTCTTATTGACTTGGATGAGATTAAAGGTAATGAATTGATTCAACCCTGACAAGTCCAACAGAAGACTGGTAAACAGGGGCAGAAACTGACTGCCATTTCAATTTTGTCTATGAAAAGTGAACAACCAGTTTCATTGGGTAGAGATGGTACCAGTTATGTTCAAGTGTACAAGGGGGAATATTTCCCCCTTGATCTATAACAATAATCACACATGTCCCATACACACTCATGCACATGTGAATTAAAAAGCCAACCACAAAAGGATTCTTCCTTAGATTTGCAATGAAGAATGAAGTCAAACCTTACTGTGTCCTTCACACTAAGTGAGAAAAGTCCTAATGATGGGTCATCTAGCTGGCCAATGTGAAGGAGCTCCATGGAAACTAGGAAGGAGGAATTGTGTGTGCCCATCTTCTGTCAACACATATAGAAAACTAGAAAACAAAATGAAAGCAGAGAGGCATACATAAGGTAAGCATGTTGGTAACACTTATAGTTGCCATTGTTCTTTTCACAAGGAAAGGTAAAGACAGAGGTGGGAGGCATGCTCCAGAACCCTTTAGGCAGG
Source organism: Uropsilus gracilis (assembly GCA_004024945.1). NCBI lineage: Eukaryota > Metazoa > Chordata > Mammalia > Eulipotyphla > Talpidae > Uropsilus > Uropsilus gracilis. Next base: position 34,381 of record PVHY01011821.1, read on the forward strand.
CAAACACTGCTTCTTCATCACTGTGAATTCTCCATTCCAGGGAAGAGCACCAACCAAAAAGTTGCAAATTGCTCTCTGAAAAAGACCACCATCACAACAAAAGTCAGTAGAGTGTCAAAAGAAAAAAAAAAAAAACACCTGTTTTATGCCTAGGTGTCAGCTTAGCAATATGATAGCAGACCACCCATGGCCCATCAAGGACTATCCCAGGCATCTGCTTAGTTGCACAGCCATCAGCAATTACTGGGGTTGGGGGTGGAGGAGGGCACTTATTCCAGTATGAACCAAAAATAGATATATATTAACAATCATCACATTTTGGTGGAAAATGCAAACTTGATTTTATTTTCAATTCTCTTTATTATTTTTTACAATGTAAATGAAAACAATTCTATGTCAGATGTAAGCTAATATATTTAATTCTAATAATCAAGCAGTTCCCTTTTGTCTAATAACAAGTCAAGATAAGAACAATTTAAAGTGAATGCACACCCAACCCTTGGACAAAGCAAGGAACGCTCCCATCACACTGAATTGCGCGGGTGAGCCAGGAGAATTAGTGCACATCCAAGCCCCTCTTCCCACACCATGCCACTGGACGACCACCCCCATCAAACCAGTTAGCAGCAGCTTCCAGCCCATTCCTTAGAGCTGGAAACTTCAGATACTGTAGCATAAGCCCAGATAATAGCACCTGAGGGAGAAGTCTCAGGAAACTACACCTCTATTCCTGTCTACCAACCACTACAACCCACAAACTTGTCAAATACTCCTACAACTCAGCAATACTACCAAGAAATAGTGCCCACTGGCACCACTGTCACTAACACACCAAGGGCAGAACAAATCCAAAAGCAAAATATGGGAAAAAGGAAAACCACAAAGGACCTAATCAATGATCCTAAGACTAACACACCTAGGGAAGTAAGTCAGCCCACTGAAACAAACAACAAAGGTGCAGAAAAATATTACAACCTGACAAAAAAAGAATTCAGAACCACCATAATCAAAAAAACTGAAAGATTTAACAGAGGATATAGAAGATGAAAAGGACAAGATGAAAATATAATCAATGAATAAAGAAATGAGAATTAATCCTTAAGAAATAAATTGGTGAAAAATCACAGAACAATGGAGGAACTAAAGCACTCAGGGAAAGACCAAGAACAAAAAATAAAAGAAATGAAAGATAGGGTTAGCACTCTAGAAGATTCAGACCTAACCAGATTTAAAAAAAAAAAAACCAGAAAACAGAAAAGGAAAGAGTATGCAAAGGAAAAAAAAAGAAGATACACTCAGGGAACTATATGACAACCTGAGAAACACCAACATCAAAAAATAGGCATCCCTGAAGGACAAGAAAAAGTCAAAATAACTCAGAAAACATATGAAGAGAATTTTCCAAACCTGAAGAAATGAAAATAGATATACAAGAAGCTAGAAGGACACCAAAATACTATAATTAGAGACTACAACAAGACATATAATATTTAAAATACAAAAAATTCAAGACAAGAAAAAAGTAAAGAAGCTAGTGAGAGGCAAAAAAAAGCAGATAACCTATAAAAGAAAATTTGTTAGGCTCACCTCAGACTTCTTAGAAGAGACACTTAAGGCAACAAGACAATGAATGAGGTATACAGAAAAAAAAAACCTTCAAGATAAAAAAGTACCAGCCAAGGATACTTTATCCTGCAAAGCTCTCCTTCATATATGAGGGGGAAATATGGTCCTTTTCAGACAAGTAAAGTCTCCAAAAATGTACTATAACCAGGCTCCCCCTCAAGAAATACTACAAGAAGCCTTAAAATGTAAACCAATGAAAGAATGAACAGGGAGAGAAACAAGGAAATGAACTGAGCCACAAAAATAGAAAAGAGATTAATAAATTGACAAGCACAGATCACCATATATCAATAATTATCCTAAATGTTAATGGACTAAACTCACCAATAAAAAGAAACAGAGTAGCATAGTGCACTAAAAAACAGAATCTGACTTTCTGCTGCCTCTGGGAAACACACCTAACTGCTAAAGATAAATACAGATTGAAAGCAAAAGGCTAGAAAATAATCCTACAAACAGACCCTGAAAGAAAGCAGATACCCCCATATTCATATCAGATAAAGTAAATTTCAAACTGAAAAAGATAGTAACAGACAAAGATGACTGCTATATAATACACCAAGAAGATATAACACCTATCAATATATATGCACCAAATGAAGGAGCATCAAAATATACCAGACAATTACTAGTATCTTTGAAAAAAGACTTTAAAGAAATACAAATGTAATAGGAGACTTCAATGGCCCATTCTCACCAAGGGACAGATCAACAAGACAAAAAATAAACGTGAACACAATAATCCTAAACAAATGCCTACATCAAATGGACCTAATAGACCTCTACAGGACTCACTGCACCCTGTAAGAAAGGAATTACACCTATTTTTCTTTTTGGGGGAGGGGGTGGTTCTTAAATTTAATTGTTGCCTCTCTCAATTCTTTCTTTTTTCTTCTTTATTTTTTATATTTTGTGGGTACAATTTTTTACATCGTTATGTACTCTAGGGTTCGCCCACCACCTTCTACCTTATCACCTGTGAACCATCATCTTTATTTTCTGGATTATACATATTTTTCAATTGTGTATGGATCATTCTCCAAGATCAATCGTGTACTGGGCCACAGAATCAGCATCAGCAAATTCACAAGGATTGAAATCATATCAGAGATTTTCTCTGACCATAAAGGCATCAAACTAAAAATCAATAATGAAAAGTAGGAAAGGAAGCCTCCCATTCCATGGAGATTGACGTCATCACTATTGGAAAAGAGTGGATTAATGAGAAAATCAAAGAAGAAATAAAGAAAAGTTTCAAGATGAATGATAATGAGGATACAACTTTCTAGAATATATGGGATGTTGCAAAAGCAGTAATAAGAGGAAAATATAAAGAAATACAGTCTCACATCAAGAAACAAAAAAATACCCAAAGAAACAAGCTAATCCCACATCTGAAAGAACTAGAGAAAGAACAACAGCCAGGGAGGAGAAGAGGGTGAAATCAGGGGAGAGATGAGCATAAGAGATCAAGATGATAGTTCATGGGTAACATTGTGGTGGGAGAAGTTTGGGGTATATGATGATGCAAATATATACGCAATCAATTAAAAAAGAAAAATATAAAAAATTAAAGATGAACCTATACTTAGCTTGCACAAATTATTTTTAAAAATTCAGGAAACAGAATGTTTCCTAATATGTTATGATACCAGCCATCATCTTGATACCAAAACCATCACAAGAAAATACAAACCAATATCCCTAATGAATATCTATGCAAAAATCTTCAACAAAACGCTAGTAAATAGAATTCAACAGTATATCAAAAGAACTATGATCAAGCAATATTTACCTTAGGGGTGCAAGGATGGGTAAATATAGTAAATGAATCAGTACATTTTATTAACAAAAATAAATATCTTATAATATTAATAGACGCAGAAAAAGCACTTGATAAGATTCAGCACAGTTTTATCCTAAAATCTCTAAACATGATGGGGACAGAAGGAAACGACCCCCCCCCCATGTATAATAAAAGTCACATATTCGAAATGAACAAACCAATAGCCATAATGCTTAATGGTTAAAAAATACTGCAGATGAGTGAATGAATGGATTTTCTTTTGTGCCTCTCAAGGACCAGCAGCTGTGGGACCAGCAACAGCTGAGTGGCCTTCTGAATCTAAGAGAGCAGAGCAGACTTTCAGTGAATATGTGTTGGCAAATTGTCCTGCCCCAGAAGGCCAGTTGATGGAACCCTTGTGGTAAAGGAAACAGCATTCCATCCTCCAAGGAGGGGTGGGCAAAGACTTGGAGGGCCCCACTGTCATCTGCTGACCTATGTGCTCTACTCCCTAATCCATAGCAGCTAAATGTTGGGATTGAACATGATGGAGGATTAGTGGGCCACTGCTGGTGGGCAAATTGTAAAAATAAAGATTTTAGAGGCATAAAACTATTAGCCCCAAGGATAAAGCAATGTGAGCCTACTTTACCTCAAAAAACATAATACGGATAAAATATATTTGAAGTGATCCAGACCTCAAAGGGGGGTTCTAGTCACCCCAATTTCCTCTGTCTGGAGGTTAGAGCTGTGAAAACCATTGAAGATACTTAGTTTGCTACCTACCTTTTCTAGTTTGAAGTTTTCTTGAACAACACAGCTTTCATTACTGTTTAAAAATTTTTTGCAATTGCTGCGAGCAATTTCAACATCAATAAAGTATTCCAAGCGATCCGTGACCTGCCAATTAGCAATGTGCATTATGAGTCAAAATTTTAAATTTTTTTAAGTTGTGTTAAAGACTAAAAAGACAATTTAACACTCACATCTTGATTCTCTTTTCCCCACCTCCACTTCCATACATCTTTCAGGGAAGGCCTATGATGCCCACTGCCCTGAGTTCCCTTGCAGACCACACTGACACCAGTTACTCCCTAGAGCTGGAAACTCAGGGAAAATGTTCCTTCCCAGTATGGAAACTCCTTGAAGACAGGGTACTTTAATCCCATTTTCTGTCCCCAAATCCAAGGCATGTAACTCATTGAAAGGTTGTGAGAAAGAGATATGTCTCCAGAACTGTCAACTGTTCAGACCTGTGATACTGCATGTTCATTGGGCCAGATGAGAAGACAAGCCTTTCAGCCACATTAGCCCCTCCCTCCCTCATAATGTGAGTACACACACACACACACACACACACACACACACTCATAACCCTGGTATCCTATTTTCCTATACTCTGGTAAATTTTTGGACTTCCCCACGCACAGTGCCTCCCATATCCCCATTAAGTTGTCCTCAGGGGACACATGCATCTTTCCTGTCCTTTGTCAAATCTGTAGTAAGCAAAGCTGGGGTAAGTTTAGGACAAAGCCTCAGAAGTTACTGAGTTTGTTCACAGATGAACGTGGCTAATACTGCTCCTGGTGTCCATTTATATCTGCTTTCATCTGGTTTTAAAAAATCATAGCAGGAGGTGAAAGGAGTCCATGAGTTAGATCCAGGTTCACCTGCACTTGCCTCTTTCTATCAGAGTTTTTGCATGGCTATCTCCAATGCTGTGATAAAGCTGAATTAAAGTTTAGCTGTGTGCCAAAGAATTAACAAGGGAGGCTCTAACTGAGTCTGGCCTCATGGATGGGTTGGTGGGATAAGCTGGTTATATGCCTTCAAGAAGTGAACAACATAACTACTCCTTTGATTTAACAGTCAAGTTTGTGCTTAGGAAACCTGGAAAATACCATGGAGGTGACCAACAGGTCACCAACAGGACTGTCTTTGAAATATAGTATTTGTAACATTCATCAAGGGTTTGCTCTCTTAGGCACTGTTCTTTGGAATTTTGCAACAATAAGTCAGTTAACTCTTACAACAATACTTTGGAGACAGTTGTCACTCCCATTTTTTTTTCAGATAAATAAATGAATCACAGAGGAATTAAAGAGAGATCTTTAGCAAGCAGCTGAGGCAGGGTTCAAGTCAAGGCTTCCCAACATTAGAGGTTGGTCTTCGAGCTGCCAAGCCCCCTCATGTTTCTACCCCAGCACATGCAGCCATAAGAGGACAGGGAATTGCTAATATAGAGGATTCCAGAAATGCCAACCTTAACTATGAAAGATGGAAGCCACTGGTTACATGTGCTCCTCACAAAAGTAAGTTAACCAGAGTGACAATTGTAAAACCCAAACCTGATGACACAAATCCAAAGAAGTCCCTGGGCTTATGCTTTCTTGACTTTTCAGTGTTCTATGGTAGAGTAAAAGTCTTGCCCATGGCCTTTATGGCCTGGCATTCTTGTCTCTGTCTATTCTGGCCAGGCCCACTGGTATCTTAGAGTTGCCAAAATGAGTCACACACCTTCCCACTGGCAGCTTTCCATGCCTCTCTGCTCTCCTCACCCCCATCACCCTTCAAATCCTCCCTACTCCTTGTCTGTTAGAGTGGTAGGAATGGTGCCCCATGCCCCTGCTCTTACTGAACATATCACCAGTTCCCAGGTTTCCTGCCCAAGGGGCCTTCCTGTCACCAACAGGAACCAAGGGCTACCAGAGCAGCTCTCAGCCAATGAGAGATGAGAGTTAGTAGATAAATAAGATAATTTTCTATATATTGGTTGCCCAACTCCAAGGTTGGCTCTGCAGCCTCTCCCTGAGGCCCCCAAGGAAACCAAGTCCAGCTTGCTGTGGCAGTCAATGACACCTGCACTTCCACTCTTCTGCTCTTTCTTGCTTCCCTTCTGGCCTTCTGGCATGTCCAGGAATAGTCTCCCAATATACCATTTGGTTTTGAATTCAAGCATTAACATGTACTTCTGGGGAAACCCAAACTAAAACATCCCATTTGTCTTCTTTACTTATAACTTCAGATCCCTTTCAGGTTGCATCTTCAACATCATTCCCTAGAGAGGTGGGTTCTCTCAGCTTAACTATGGATTGGGATCAGTTGGAGGCTTTTAACACCTATAGAGACCTGGATCCCAACCAGAGGTTTTCATGTAGTTTTTGCAGTGGGATGTTTAGATGTTCTACTGTCAAGGCTTCCCTCACCTCTGACTCCTGCAAACCCTGACATCAAGATAGACACAATCAATTCACTTTCCTGACTTCAGGATTTTTCTAATCACACTGCCACCTTCCTAAGAACTGTGATCACTTCTAACCATGTCCAGTCATCTACAGAGACAAGCAAAGATGTGGCTTGTGACTTTCTGCATCCATATGACTTGATACAAACAAAAAAAACTGAGGAGGAGGCAAAAGAACTTACAAGGTCCAGGGTCTAGTCCTTTATTTCAAAAGACAGCTAAGGAGTTTCTGAATGGACTGTGGAATGTGTCCAGTAAAAGGGTGATACATTATCACTAGAATAGAACATATGGCAATATATTACTGGTGACTCATGTTACCCAAAGAGTTGGGGTCATAAGTGCCAATGTGCATGATGACCCAGCACCTAACATAGGCAGAATGGACACATGTGCACTGCCAATAATAACCTATATGCTGAATATCTTTACAGTGCATTCCTGCAAGTTTTGCATAGCAATAACAAGCCATACTACTAACTAAGTGACTGAGACTTGTACAATCAGAGCTGCATTGTAACACCAAAGGCCTTTCTCCCACATGACAAGGGTCAAGTGCTAGAAACTCCAGAGAGCATCAGCTGAGTTTGAATCCAGGTAAGTGATGTTTCCTACCCTTGGAACAGCTCATGGCTCTGTGAGAAAGATAGTGCTATAAACAGAAAATCTGAATGTCTCTAATTCTACTAAGTAGATTTTAAAAACTATTTTAAAAACTATAGGAGGGGCACTTTATTAGTTCATACATCAGATAGCCCCACATGTCTCTTTTCAACCCCACAGTCCATGTAATATGAATAGGCTGAAGTATTGCCCATAGCAGCATTATTGCAAAAGATTCCTGGCATTCCATTTGTTTCCCAACCATGTAGCAAACACAAGCAATGGACATTCATTTCCTAGTTTGAGGTGTAAGTGAATTATTACATGCAAAGAACTTAGAATGGCAGTTCAAGCAGATAAAGTATTCTGGCATTAGGGGGACATATCAAGGTACATGCACTTAAATACACATATTCAGGATTTCTGTACATCAGTCATTTTCTTGAATGCCCACTCTTTCAGTCTGACTTCACTCTTCACTAATTTATGCAACTCTGCACATTTGTAGAGAACACCCTTACCTGTAGCTGAGCTTGCACTATCTTCACCACCTGGAAGAGGTATTTATCCTCACTCTCTTTGTTGTATTCTTGCATGGCAAACCACAAACACTGCTTCACATTGGCATTGGAGGTATTGATAGCTCTCAGTTCCCTCAGCACCTTGACATTATTCTTTTCTGGGTCTGGTCTGACCACCAGGGCCCCCAGGAGGGTAAGCAGGAGCAGACAGCACCTGTTCATTCTCAGTCTGGAGTGGAGGGTAGAGAAAGCCCTTCCTCTTAGGGCTGGAACTGCTGTGAAGTGAAGCCGCTGTTGTTTCTAGAGGTACAAAGATCTCACTAGGACAGCATCAATTCAACCAGATTCTAAAAAGAACCATTAGGGTCACTTCTTAAGCTGCCCTGTTTTCAAGGAAACTCACCCAATGAAAAGCACTTAAGGAATCTGCTCCCAGCCTTCCTGTCTCCTAATCCTGTGGCCCGTGTTCCTGAGGAGCATGCACACACTGCTGGGTCTCACCTAGCCCTGGGCACCTCACCTTTCCTCCTATTTATTTGTCTCAGGCCTAGAAAGTGTGACCAGAAAAGGTGCTCCTGTATTGAGGTTCCCTGGCTCACTGGACTCTCTGGGAACTTTCCAAGCTGCTCTGTCAGTTGTTCCTCCTCTTGGTGGTGGGGTTGCTCTGTCCCACACTCAAAATTGTGGTTCTCCAGGGCCTCCAGCACCTCTACTTTGTGCCTGTTCCCTGGTCAGGGGACACCCTTGCCCCTGACCTCTGATCTGTTCATCTTCTGTGTTCACGCCCATCACACTTTGTGATGTAATCCTGGGTCAGTTGGTCTGTGAAGTTCACACAAGCAATAAAGGGTTCACCTCTTGCCCTCAGAATGGAAAGCCCCTCAGAGTATCCACCTGTGCCATGATCCTGACTCCTAAATGCCTGATCTCTGGACTCCCTGTGTTTGAACACTCCCCTCCCTCTGCTGTCCTGTCGAGGGAAGGGTTATGCACTCACACTGATGTCCATATCTGTGCCTTAGCAGGATATACACAAGTCCCTGGGGTCTTCCAGACTCTACCAATCTGTGAAAATTCCAGATTTCTATCCAGAAAGTTCTGAGAGGTACAGAGATAGACGATTGGTCCCAGGGTACAAAGACTGATTGGCTTGTGAACGTAACATAAAATTTTCTGGACGCCCCACCCACCTCATATCTGTTGGGTAAATGAACAAAGTCAACTTCACAGACTCTATCTTCTATGTAGGAATATGCTGCTTAAAGGAGTATGTGAGTCTTTTCAGATGAAAATAGGATTTAACAATTGGTACCCAGTTTTGCTGCCCTGAAGTACACTAATGGAAGAGTGTGGAACATGGAAGCAGGTAGAGAGATGGAGCTTCGCATAAGACAAACACCTCCTATCTGTCTAGCCCCTTCTGGCACACTAGAAGGTGAGCAACAACATATCTCTCACCTGTAACCTAGATTTCTAACCTCTTTGGAATGTCCCAGGAGACTTATGACCTATTAGTAAATGACTGTTGCCCCCAAAGGTAAATCCTCCTGTTATCGCACATCCCCGCATCCTCCCTGCTGCATGTTAGGTATGCTTTGCTACTACTTCATTACATCATTGTAACATTTCCTTGCTGTGATATATAAGGAGCTTTACAACTTCATTAAAGTTGGACCTGGACATACTTCCCAGGATCCCCATTCTGTGGGGTAGCCTCACAGATCGCTATCAATCTCTTCCAACTCAATTTCTTCTTCATTCCACATGTGACTCTTAGGAGAGATTCTATCTCACATTGCATTCCCTTAGTAAAAGCACCATCTTTGGGTTAGAGCAATACAGAACCAGAAGGCCCCCCTATCAAAAATAATTTTGTTCTCAAAGTCAATACTCACTGTTTTTGCCTATATAATCTAAAATCAAACTTGTGTTTGTTGTTATAGCTCTCACAGAGTAAAATCTTCTTGGACTGTTTTCTAGATTTGAAATCTTGGATCTTCTAATCAACTTCATCTGACTATTATTTTGACTTTATTTTTAGTTAATAGGCTCTTGAAGATGAACAACGTACAGGAAATAATACAGAAACATAAATCTTCCAAGCAGGTTATAAAACATTGGTGTGAACATAACAATATTACTTAAAACTCTTGTCTAAGATGGGTGTTTCTGCTGTTCCTCATTTTCATGTGTTACAAACACTATTGCAGGAGAAATGATGTAAAAGTTTACACGAATTTTAATTTGTTATATATTGCTCAATTGCTAATCACTGCTAATATATTCTTGAGATTCAAATTTTGCCACTAATTAAAAGCAGTTGGGGAATTTAAGTTCATGTCCACCAAAAAGTTGGATCTTTGGGAAGGGCCCAGGAAGTTTTTAATGTTCCCTAGAGTTCCAATGCACAGTTAAGAATCACTAACCTGAATCTGATCTCCTTGAATATTAACCTGAAGGTAAGTTACCCGGGAATTTCATTAAAGTGCAGATTTTAAACCAACAGATCTAGGACAGAGCCTGCAACTCCGCATTTTAAATTGGTTCCAATGTGATGTTGCTGCGAGGCCTCAGACTATAATGTGGTAATATTTTTGTCCCCCTATCATTCATTAATTGGCTTGGAGAACAATTTTGTTTCATTGATCAAAACTGAGCATATTTTCTAATAGAATCAATATTTTTTCTTGTATTTGTGTCCTGCCCATTTTTTCCCACTGCATTGATTACCCTTTATTATTTTCAGTACCTATAGGATGATGTTAGGGAAATTAATGCTTTGTTTTATATATGTCCAGCAATATTTTTTCACAATTTATCTCCCTTCTTTGGTATTTATTCATATTTGACTTACAGTTTTAATATTTTCCATAAAAGATGAACCTACAGAGTTTATTCACACTTGCATTCTTATCCATTCTGCCTTCAAGCCCTTTTATCCCTGTAATCAGGATCTATCTTTGAGCATCACCAGCCTAAAATCTGACCCAAGGAGAACCCTGACTCATGAGACAAATAAAGATCTAGAAACTGAAACTGCTGAGGGCTAGCTACTGAGTATGGGCCTGTTAGTGACACAAGGAAAGGACACATCTTCATGAACATTGTGATTTATGAAACTGATGTTTTAGCTTTTACCCACTGACAATCATTCCAGTTGAACATAACCTTATAACTGAGAGCAGGAAAGCAGATAAGGAATGGCAGTTTTCACCATGGATGATCTCATTGTAAAAGAATATTTGGGAAGCATCACCAAAAAAATGAGAGAAGAAGTGGTTAGTTCCAAATGTTTCAGAGGTTATGTGTCTGGAAAACAAAAAATTAAAATGGAAATGGATTATAGGGGAGCTGGACTCAAACCTTGAACCTAATTTCAGAAGCCAATTTCAGAAATAACCTTGAGGCTAGCTTCCTGCTGCTTTGATTTGGAACGGGAAAGAACTATGAAGAAGATAAAAGGAGATACTCTTGTTGCTCAAATTTTACAGAATCTTTTACAATGTTAATCTTTTGGGGAACACAGTTCTCCTCCACTTCTTTCCCACCCCCTTGATTATTCCACCAGAAAGCTTTACTGTTAAGCTTGCTTAAGGCCCCCTTTCAAGAGGAATCTCAGCAAATGTATCAAAAGATCCCTTCTCTTTCAAAATTCTTTCCAAAAAAATCATAAAATGTTCTAGATTTCATGCATAAAAAGAATTTCTAAAATGCATATCAATTTTTCTATTGTGTGTTTGTTTTATACCTTTCAAGTGTAATTTTAGTTCCTACTGATTTGAGATAACTAGTGATTAGATTGAATACGTAGATCTCTCTCTGGGATATAATCAAACAGATTGGTTACTTCTTCTGATTGGCATCATCACTCAAAGTCTAATGAAGTGAGTTCATCAGTGACAATGGTGATGGGCACAAAATTTATTCATTATTCTGATCTCTGAGTGGCACCATTATTAAAGGAGCACCTGCCATTAATATGGTTGATGTTATACACTGATAGTAACATTGTGTAGCTAAGAAATATGAGATACTTCCCTTTTGCTTTAGAATTGTAAATTTCAAGAAAAATTTATGGAGATTTGACTTTCTGACTTGATTGTTTCAGCCCCAGGTCCAGGTGAAAAAAGTTTAGGTTGAATATGCCAAAGTGTGTTTGCTAGCCTTCATTAGAATTCATAGTTTTCTTTCAGAAGGATACAGGGAAGGAGAAAGAGAAACACTTTCGTAATGTGAGATGATTAACAAGGCTCTGCTTCTGGAAGAGAGGGAAAACAAGGAGCAAAGTATAAAAAAGGGACTTAAGAGAAAAACAAGGGTTTGGTCATTTCTGGAAAGGATGAGGGCCCAACCATGATGGCTGAGGCAGCCTGGGACCTGTGGCTTTGGCCTGGTCTCATGAGCTTATAAGCCTTAGCATGTGTAAACTGATGGTGTGTGATAAAGAAGTCTACAGAGTTTGGAGATTTGAACTTTGTATCAAAGGTTGTTTTATGTAATTTGACGAAAATGTTTCTCAAGAGACCATGAACAAGCTTTGCAAAAA
>PVHY01011822.1:0-46668 GCA_004024945.1 Uropsilus gracilis
TTTTTTTTTTTTTTTTTTTTTTTTTGAGACTAGGCCTCGCTATTTTTGCCTGTGGAACCCCAGGCTCTCGTTGCCCAGGGTACCACGGACTCAAGCAATCCCCAGCCTCAGCTTCCCAGGTAGCTGGGATTACAGGCACGCGCCACCACGCCCAGCTATTTTTTTGGAACTAGGTCTCGCTACGGGCCCCAGGCGGGACTCGAACCGCGATCCCTAGCCCCGGCAGCTTCATAGGCTGAAGCTTACAAGCACGAGCCACCGTGCCTGGCCGTTTTTGCCTTTCATATAAACACTATAACTATTTTGTTTATATCAATAAAATGCTTCTTTCACTTTTAAGGACTCTTGTGATTACATTGAGTCCATCTGGATAATCCTAGATAGACTTCCTCTTCCTTGGTCAGTTGCTTCTTCCCATATAAAAGTTTCCGTTTGTTAATGATGTATGATTGTAGAGATTATATATTGTAAATTCTTATATCTTTTTGGGTCTATGTCGATTGCCTACTTTTGTACTCTCAAGTCTCTTTAATTAATTTGTTAGTCAGGTCTTATGCATACTATTTAAATATTGTGGTTTTAAAATACTTTTGAATATTAGAAATATCATTTCTAATTTCTGGCCATTTTCACCTGATTTACTTCTAGACAAATTTTGAAATTATTTTGTTGAGTCACAGGTCTTACAGAGTTCATTCAGATTTGCAGGTGGTATGATATTTAACTCCAGCTTTTGATAACACAGTTTTTATTTCAGTTTATTCATCTTTTGTTTTTTTCTTTTGTAAAGCAGTATGGTTTTTGCTACACAGATCCTACATATTTCCAATAAAGATTATTATTTTTTCTGCATATGCTACTGTTCACTTACATAAGCTCTTTTTTACTAAATATTTTAATAAGTAATTATTGATTTATAAGAAAACTATTGGCTTTATCTGCTTATTTTGTAAGTAGCAATTATGCTGAATTATCTAATTTTGTTTTATAAAATTCTATGCTTTAAACTATCTTCAAGAAAAGTGATTTTGGTTTCTTTTGGTATGCAGTTCTATAAATTTGAAAACTGTGAGCTTTAACAGATATGTGTAACCATGAACACAGTCAGATACAGAACAGGCCTACAATGTTCAAAAGTTTTTCATCCTGCTTTTCCCGAATTATCTTTTATTTCTATTACTTTTCTAATACTCTAACCTTTTCCCAGATAGCTGTAATACTAACTATATAGGCTTATCTTTTGTTTAAATCAGGGAAATATTTTGATTTACTGAATCTTTCCAACTGTTGTGTTAGTTGTCTTTTTTCTTTTTAAATCATTTTCTCTTTATAGGTAACAAGAAAATTAAAAAATAAAATAAAGTTGCTTGCTATATTAAAATTTATTTAAAATTTAAAAATAAAATAAAGTTGCTTGCAGGTGTAGGTGGTCAGCTGGACTGAACTACTAGTCCTGTGGATAATGTAGATTATATAAGTTAGTTGTGAAGAGTTTAGATCACTGAAGTATTGGAGATCAAGCACAGATAAATAATTGGCATACAAATCAACACAGTAAAACCCTCAGTTGTGGCTTCAGGTTCATATTTCACATCTAGTATCTTCCTGGATTATTAATCTTAGACATTTCAAACCATGTTAATAATTATTATTACCTATGCTATTCCTTCTATCATATTTTATTCAGTGCTCTCTCTGTGCCAGGCACTGTGATGAATGCTTTACATTTACTTGAATAATTTATTTTAGAATATTTTAAATTGCCTATTTATATTTTTATTTTCACATTTACATTGTGCACCTTCAATTTTAATTTATTTGAGTATTTATTTAGTATGGTTTACAACTCAGTATATAATTTAGAAATATAGGTTCAAATTTGGTGTATTTGCAAGTACTGTCTGTATTTCTTCCAATTAGGCTGGGCTTTCCAATTTCCCCTCCCCCAATTTCACGTACCCTTGGTGGCAGCTCTCATCATACCTATTAACATCTACTAGTTTTTAATGCCTTGTCAGAAACTTTAACTGTAGTAAAAGTTTTTTCCAATAAATGAGTTTGCTGCTGGCAAAAATGTCAGCCTAGAAGAATATCTTTCTAACTTTGGGATACTAAAACTTGGGCATAGGTGAAAATATTTCCACAGTCAAAGGATCAAATTTGCTCTTTTAGGTATCCTTAAATGACTGCTCAACAGTCTCCCTATTCTAGGTCAGTCCCAGTTGGGACTCTCTGTAATGAATATGTTTCATCTCACAAACATGCACCCTCACTTTATGTAGCAAAGACAAACTTTGCAGTTCTTGTTGAAACTTTGAGAATGTCAGCTCAATGTTAATAACTCCCACTGCAAGTAGTTGCCATTTATAGTCTCTGATCTCCTAAATGTTTTTGTCTTCTAGTGACTTTTATGCTAATACCAGAGTGAATATATTCAAAATCCAGAGTTCTGAAGTTTACTAAGGATTATGCCCAGTACAGCAGGTTTGTGAATCTTGAAGGATTATGATGTTTTTGATTCCTGATGCATAGCTGGTAGGTTAAAAACTAGAAATATATTAAGGATCTTCAGAAATTTGTAGTTGTGTTCTTCAAACAACAAAAAAATAATTTAATAGTTGTAATATATAAGAAAACTAATGGTTAGTCAAGAAATTATATATATAGAAAGAGATATATATCTTGAAAACAAAGATGGATGAGTCTATTAGATAGGTACTAGAGATATCATTTTGGAGCTAAGAGGAGAAATAAATCTGATGACTGTTTATGTATTTATAATAAATACCTAATATATTAGTAAATATATATGCAAATTATATGTAATCATAATTTTTGTATTTTCATTAATAATTATACTCCTAATTCAGAAAAATAGAAGAAATATAAGGAGAGATGTCAGTCACTAATGGTCAGCAATGTTTATAAATATAATGAAGAGACTGAGAAATTTTAGTGTTTATAATATATCAAGGTGCTGATAAAAATTTTATACAAAAAGAAGTAATTTAGCAAAAAAGATGAAATAACTTGGAAACATCTTATTAATAAATTCCTAAATTTATGCTTAGTAAAATGTGATATGGAGAATTACAAATACTGTGTAATTTTACCCATGTGTGGTATAGAGAAGAGCCAAACAAGCCAGTGACCTAAATAAAAAAGAAAAAAAAAACTTTTAAGCTATTAGACCAATTAGCTGCAAAAGGAAAGGAGGGGTGAGTAAATCAGGTAAAGGGTCAATTGTATGGTGAAATATAGGCTAGGGCTTTCACTAGTGAACTAATGTTGATTTTAATGATGCATAACTGAAATGTATAATTTATAAATACATACTTCAACTAAAGATGGAAGTTTTTTTTAACTGCAATTTTTATTACGATTGAAATGAAATAAGTTGATTCTTAAATTTGAATTCTAAAACTTAGGAAGTTCTCTATTATTATCTAGAAAATATGGTTAGTGATTTCTATAGACCATCTAATTTTCATAGGCAAAAAGACCAAGTCTTAGGCGACTGAGATGTGATCAAGGTGACAGCAGCAGATCAAAAACAGTTTGACCACAATTTAGTTTTAAAACTTCTGAAATAGTGGTGTCTGAAAAATGCTTAAGTTTTTATCAATATTCACAGAAAAATTTAAATATATCCAAGTAAATGAGAATGGAGTCAGATTTTTCTCCCTAGTGTAAGAGGTCACTTACATGAAAATAAGTCATAGAAGATAGTTGTGTTACTCACAACATGTTATAAATTGAAAACAAATTTTAAAATTGAGTCTGATTCCTATTTACATCTGTTTTCCTTCCAGTTGACCCCGGTGTCATTTTTTTTTTTTTTTAGCATCATCATTGTGAGTTTTTTGTTTGTGTGCATTGTTTGTTTTGAGCATTTAATATCCTGGCACTTCTAGATGTCCACACTGTATAGTTCCTGGCAAGTCACATAGTATCTTTTTTTTTTTTAATTTGAAATGTGGCATTGAATAACAAAAGAAAAAACAGAAGAATATTTTTTCTCTTTTTAAAAAATGATTCGGCAAGATCACAAAATTGAAAGCTAGAGAATAACACTCTGATGTTATATGCATACATCTTTGTCATCAATAATTTTTTGGAATTAAATTATTATTTACATGTTAATAGTTAAATATGTACTTATTTCCTTCTGACTTTTATCACATGGATTCACTTACATGTTAAATGTAGAAAAGTCAAACAAAATGGCAGGGAAAAAGACAACTTGCAAACTGATCATAAATCTGAGGCACACAGCAAAGGTAGGAGAAAATGAATGACTCAACAGGGAAGAGAGAAGCACAAGGGACTGTGGTGATAGTTCATAGATGCTGTGTTAGTGGGAGAATTACAGAGACTGTAATAATTTCATAAAAGCTTAAACATTTTCTCAGGCACCACCACTATTTCATCTAAGGGGAGAGTCAAATTATATCCAAAAATTAGCAAAAATGTAAGAAAATTACTTAATTGATAAAAATAATGGCTATCAATACTAGCAAAGCAATCTGAAAATATATGAGGTCAATGCAAATTGAACTGGAGTTTTCTGTAGATGAGGAAACAAGAGGTCATTTAAATGAAAAATCATTTGTCACCCTCATAGGATCCTAAATGGTCATCTAAAATTATGTCAAATAGCTATTCAAATCCAGTGTTCAACCACAGTCACTTCAACATAATATGCATTTTTATTTACCCGGCTTTTCAAGTAGAATGCCTTAACTCGGTATGATCTTCCCCTATAATAATACCTTATTCAGTAAAGGAATATTATTATATGAGTACATGATAAATGTAACTCGGCATGTTTTAATATTCACTAAAACTGGGAAAGTTGTTCATTTGAAGTAATATATGAATACAGTTAAGTGGTATCCAAAGGAAAATCTTTACTGAGATAGTTATCAGTTACATTTTAGGTAATCCATATTCTAGTGAACTATTAACCTATTCCTTTATGTGTAATTGTAGAATTATCACAATTTATTGTTTTGTCATTTTGTTCCATTTTATCATTAAAGAGAAGAACCTGTGGATCAATGGAGGAGTCCAACTATTCCAGAGTGTCCGAATTTGTATTACTTGGGCTTACCGACTCTCCTGAGCTCCAAATTTTCTTCTTTGTGATATTTTCCTTTTTCTATTTAATCACCATGTTGGGCAACTGTCTGATTTTGCTCACAGTCATGTCTACCTCTCAACTTCACTCCCCCATGTATTTCCTGCTCAGTAATTTGTCACTCATTGACATGTGCCTGTCCTCCTTTGCCACTCCGAAGATGATCATGGACTTCTTCGTTCAACGCAAGACCATCTCCTTTGAGGGTTGTATTTCTCAGATCTTCTTTTTGCACCTCTTCACTGGGACTGAGATTGTACTGCTGATCTCCATGTCTTTTGACAGGTATATTGCCATATGTAAACCTCTCCATTATTCAGCAATCATGAGCCAAAAAGTATGTGTTGGACTAGTGATAACTTCTTGGACAGTGGGTTTACTGCATACACTGAGTCAGTTAGCTTTTACCCTCTATTTGCCATTCTGTGGCCCAAATGTTGTAGACAGTTTCTTCTGTGACCTTCCTTTGGTCATCCAGCTGGCTTGTATAGATGTATATGTTCTTGGGATCTTCATGATCTCAACCAGTGGTGTGATTGCTCTTATATGTTTTCTGCTTTTGCTCACTTCCTACATCATTGTTCTTGTCACTATCAAAGGTCACTCCTCCTCAGGATCATCTAAGGCTTTTTCAACTTGCACTGCACATTTCATAGTTGTGATAATGTTCTTTGGGCCCTGCATCTTCATCTATGTGTGGCCTTTCACAAACTTCATGGTGGACAAAGTTCTGTCTGTTTTCTATACCATCTTCACCCCCTTTCTAAACCCACTGATATATACTTTGAGAAATCAAGAAGTGAAGACTGCTGTGAGGAAGAAACTAAGTAACTGGTATTCAAATATTGGGAAAACTGCTCCAGGATATCCAGTGCAATGAAAAGAGATCTCCTGTACGAGATTTAGTATCATCAGTTTTGTTCTTAGAGGAATAGAAAATTAAACTTAAGAATGCACCTTCCAAGTAATTTGTCCCAAATTCATAAAAATGAGAAGTTAGGTTTGAAAGATATGAAATTTCTTCTCTAAAAGCACAGTGCTTGCAAATCTTTTAAGTATAGATCTATTTGAAAAGCTATTGAAATGATAAGTCATTTGCAAAGGAAAAGGCACATATCAAAATTGTGAAGATAATTTCAGTGCCTTATGGAACTACAGAATCTTATAAGCATAGAATAAGACTTTTTAAAGATAAAAGATTTTTCTATCACTGTTCAACTCACAATAGTTCCACCTGTTTCATTAACCTTGTGGTACTTTGATGGTGGCCAAATGTAAAACTTAAAATTGAGAGTTTGGGGCATAGCATTTTTTCCCCCATAGCATTGAAATATTTTTAGGTAAAAATGATATTGTGAAAAGATTCTTTTGAATATGTTTAACAGTCTTTACTCATCTAGTTGTTTGTGTTCTGAGTCAACTTTGAGCAGAAGAGAACACTTTGTAGGCTCTGAAGTTTAACAATATGATTTTTGGGTAAGTATGTAGATTACATTATCACACTTGATAATTAAATAGCAAAGTTAATCAAAAGGCAATTTGTTATATCTAAATAACAGAAAATAAAGATAAAATCTGATTAAATTTGAGGTCCATAGAACTCAAAACTAGTTCAAGTTTGAGTCACTGTATGGAGCAAGAATCATAAATCTAAACATACATGGACTTCAGAATTAAATTTTAGATCTATCATTTCTTAGTTGTGCTATCCTGGGTTATTCATTTTGTTTCTCTTTCCCTTTTAAACTTCTAATATGAGTATAACAGTTCACTGTGACTATTTTGTGAAAAGTGGGCAGATGACTTCCAAGAATTTAATTTCTGTTTCACTTTCCACCCACATATATTTCTACCCTAAATACATCTTATTTTAAAAGTAGTATTTCTAAATGAATAGCTGAATTTAGGTCAAATCATTAACACACAAAATTTGATATTCCAGCTTTAGAAATATCTAACTGTGACTTATTAAAACATCTGACATGAAAGCAAATAGAACACTTTCCAGTTTTCTTGCTAACTTGGGATATGTAAAACTAGATTAGATTGATGGCTACTTTAAGATACTTACAGACTATATATCTTAGAATTGACTGAAGTATATGAATGAGTGCAGGAAACAATGTGTCACCATGGATTCAGACAGTTTATAAGAAAAATGTAAGTCCTTGCTTTGCAAAGGGAAAAGTGGTGTAAATAGCTTTTTACATTTATTTTGGATTTTTAAGGTCTCACTATGTTTTGACAAAAATAACATCTAAAAGAAATATTTAATCTCTTAAGTTAAATAATATGCAGAAGTTTATGAAAAATACAGCTATGTATAAAACTAATTTGAAACACTACATTAATTCTTACCAGATTATAAATTCTTCCTTCTTGTTTAAAAGTCAATTAGACAAGCAAAATAAAGTTAAGGTAGAAGAACACTTACTCTGTTTAAGACTTGCTGGATGCTGGGTATTGATTAAAGTACAAGATATGAGTCTCAATCTTTAAAGGGTGTGTATCTAACAACTATCTAAGATCAGACTTCTGTAGTTCTAGTTTCACTTCTTTCTTGTATACAACCTTGAATAAGTACTTTTAATATTTTTAAGATTCAGTTTCTTCATTTATTTAAGGGGGGAATGGTATTTAAGTATTAGACTGCTGTGAAAAATTAACCAAAACACAGATAACAGGACTAGCAATGCTTGATACCAAGAGTTTATTCAGTACTAATAACACTATTTTCATTGTTGTTGTGTTAAATATGCTCAAGATTGTAGGGGTTTCTGGAATGGAAATACATATACCTACCTGAACTTAAAGGGTCTAGTTATAATAGTATCTGTCAATTTGCTCAATAATAGCCACTGTTAAAATATTGAATCTGTGCCAATTTCTATAGTTAATATTGACCTTTATATGCCTGTGTTTCTCAAAAGAAGTTCTAGAGTTTGGGAATTTCTTATTCATTTTAGGTTGAAATGTATTCTAATATTGCATGAAAGGGAAAAAATAACAAACACCCTATCTTCAATAGATGATGTCATGTTTCATCACACAAATATTTCAAAGTAAAAGGCACATGATTAAAAAGTGATAACACATATTTTTGTTTCTATCTCTTAGTGAAGTGCTTTATATTCTTATACACTGGATTTATTTACTATAAAAACAGGAAAATTAATGCTGACAATCTCTATACTTTATATATAGTACTTTTTGTGGGGGCAAATCCCTCTCTCCTGTGTTCTGATTCTTTCTCTTCACTGTACTCCAGTAGAAATCTACTTTTAGCCATTTACATTCATTATACAATGAAGAACTATGTTTGCTCTTTCATTGTACCTTTACTTGTAGACAATAGGATTGAACTTCTGTTGAAGTAATTCAGCATTTTTCAGGGAAGACATTATCGTAAATAGGATTTTCTGCCTTTGCCTTGGTCTTCTCTCTCAGTAAAAATAATCCAAGTTAATTTTTTTAATGTATTAAGAATTGTCTGCCTTTGGAAATGGAATAGGATACTGTCCCTACTTTTAAATAGATTATGGCTATTAAAATACCCAAGTAATTGCAGGGCAATGTCATAATTGTCATTATTATGTAAATTTGTATGATTGTAAGGGGACTTAAGACATATCCAAAAGTATCTACAGATCCAGAGAAAGCTTCTTAGAGATAGTGTTGTCTAAGAAAACCACTTTAGACTTAAGATACACACACACAATACATATCCTAGACTGAAAGCAAAGATGAATAAACATATGCAATACAAAAAATAAGCACAAGAGAAAATGAGTATCTCTATTTAAATCAGCAAAAATATATCTTTAGTAAAAAGTTGCAAATGAAATGAAGTTATTAAATATTGATAAAAGTTTAATTCAGAAGGAAGATACAACCATTATAAATATATATGTACCTAATATAAATACATAAAGCAAACAGAGGAGTGTTTAAAACAAACACTGACATCTAAGGGGAGAAAGAGACAACAATATAATAGAGTGCCAACTTTAATACTCTTTTACAATAATGAAAAAATGATGAAGACTGGAAGTCAAATAAGGAAATAATAGGTGTGACCAACATTACGGACCCAAAGGACCTTGCAGACATACACAGAACATTTAATACAACAGCATTAGAATAAACCTTCTTATCTGGGGCACAAGGACTATTCTTCAGGAGAGATCACATGCTAGGTTACAAAACAGATCATTACATATTTGAGAAAAATGAAAATATTCCAGGTATCTTTTCTGATCACAATGAAATGAGGCCAGAAATCACTAACAAAAAGAAAATGGAAAAATTTACAAAGGCAGAAATTAGATAACCTATTCTTATATAGCTATTGGATCAAAGAAGAAAACAAAACAGAAATTAGAAAATAGCTTGAGACAAATGAAAATGAAAACACAGCACACCAAAATTCATGGGGATCAAGCCAAGAACACTTTTTCGACAGACTGACCTTAAATCACTTAAACTTTTACGAAATATTATATTCGAACTGCCATGGGACAAAATAAACTGGAAATCAGAAGTCATAAACACTGAAATACTAGAGTTTGAAAGGCCTCATTGAGAAGCCAATTAGATCAGAGATGTGTCCAAAGATGCCATAGTTAAATGATACAATTTGATGCGGTCATCTACCTATATCCAAATTTCTCTCGACATCAGAATTTTTTGAAGATTATTATGAAATATTTTAAAGAACAGTGAATTATTAATAAGGTCATTTATTTAGCAAAAGAAAAGGATATTTAAAACACAAACTTCAAAATTGTACAAAATCCTATAGTAAGATTCATCAACAATTCTGTTCCTCATCAACAATTCTGTTCTGTTCCTTTTGATTTCTGTTACTTGCAGTCAGCTACAGAACAAATATTATGTACAATAATGACTTTTGTGATTATACATTATTAATTGCTCATGTACTTAATTTATATATTAAATTTATGGGTTGTGTGTATAGGAGAAAATAGTATATATAAGGTTTGGAACTCTACTATTTGGGCATCTGATAGGAGTCTTGAAAAATCCTTCATGAGGAAAAAGACAGAAACCAAATGGTTTCAATGAATATATGGACAACTAAGTGAAAGTACACAATTTGGGGGGGGGGAAGGAAGCAGGAGTGGCCAGGGAGCAGGGAGGGAAGGTGGTGGGGACCACTAGGGATTACAATGATGTGAAATATATGTATACATAAATAAATTATTAATAAAAATCCTTCATGGATAATGGGAGATTTTTAATTGTGCCCTGAGTCAATTACTGTGACAATAATAAAATCAACAAAACCTTAGCAAGTAAATGAATTAGAAGAACACAAATAAGTTCAAATATCTCCATTCTTGAAAGTTTTTATCAAATACAGAAGAAAAATCTTAAGAAATATTTACAAACAGATGTAAGAAATGGCTAGATATAAAGGTATAACACACTGTATAAAACTAATTGTGAAAACAATATTATCTCATAAACTGAGGTTAATTTATAGTTGTTTATGTTAGATTTACAGACATGGAGATGATTGAGCTGTATATTAAGCTGTGTATTCATCTCTTTATGGTGACATTTTCTATATATACACCTGTCTATCAATCTACAATCTATCATCTGTTGTCATCTTTGTCCATATCCATCGAAGCTCATCTATACATGCATCTATCTACCTACCCATTCACAAAATTGGTTAACCTTTGTATTCATCTTTACAGTCTACATATTCATCAGTCATCTACATATACTCCTGTCTTTATATTCTATAAACTCAGATTAACACATTATTATAATATTATTATTTAAACTTTGACAATATCAGACAATTGAATAATTATTTGTGGTCACAAAAATTAGGTCTTATGCATTAAACACTTTTCCTACCTGTAGCTTCTCAGAATGACAATGTCCAGAATGCTCTTGAAGATAACCTAGCTCTTACTCAATTGGTGAAAGGTGGGTAAAGCGGTATCTTCTAAATTAGATTTTGCCATCATGTATGTGCATGAACTTTGGGAAAGTTAATTCCTCATTCTCAATTTCATCATCTGTAAAATAAATTTGCCAAATAATGTCTATGTTCTAAAAGGTCAATTATTAGTTTTATCAAATATATTGAATAATTACTATTTCATGTGTCCCTTAAGTCAAATGCTGTATTTATCTAGGAGGAAAATGATTAACAGTCTTTAGAGCTTTATAATTTACAATTTTGATTACAAAAATGGCACAGTAAATATCATGGCCCCAAACTAGTTTGCTGTTTCTTATAAAATAAACAAGTGGCCATATTTTAAGGTGAAATGACCTACATTCTGTTTCTAGTGAGCATGATTTTGAGTGCTAAGTCCTTGGGTCTTAGTTTTAGGAGGATGGGAGTTAAGTGGAATTTGTTGTATGTGACTCCAGAGTCCTTTGGATCTAATATATTTATAAAATTACAATATTTTTCAGGAGTTTATTATACTGTATACTGTCTTAACATTGTGAAATACACTCTAGGGTACTTAGGTTCTCATGATAAATACAGCACATTCTTATTCTTATCAAAGATGGGTTTCAAAAATATTAAACAGGAAATGTTTTTCTTACTAAGAATGTTCCAGTTTTCCCCTAATTTTGGAATTAAGTGATTATTAGCACTTTTGTCAGCAATTAAGAAAATACCACCGTTTCTTCATTATACAGGGTACTAAACTAGTGTTGGTCTTTCTCACTTTTTAGGGACAAGAGATGGGCTGAGAGGATCTACTCTTTCTTAATATGTAAATGTTGTGAGGTTGGGGAAAAGTTTTGCATAAAGGCTTATGCTGGCAAGTGCTGACTATTCTAAAAGAATGAGTACTTGAGCAGTAAAATGTAGAGAATAGTTTTAGTTATGTTTGTAACAAAAATTTTATGTTCCGTGAGGAACAGTTAATATAACTGAAACTCAGAGACTGCAGAATCTCATTACAAAAACAGTTCAGTCCTGATATATGCGATAGTATGGCTGTGTTGACCAAGTGAGTCAAGAGGATAAATAATGAGCAAATATTTCATTTTTGCCTGTGGAGTTCAAGGGTTATGGTCAGTCCTCCTAGACTTAAAGATTCGGCTGCTAAGTTTCCTCATGGCACTCTTGACATCTTTATTTCTAAGGGTATAGATTACTGGATTAAGGAGGGGAGTGAAAATGGTGTAAAATACTGAGAGCACTTTGTCTATGGGGAAATTTGTGAAAGGCCACACGTAGATGAAAATGCAGGGACCAAAGAAAAGGGTCACAACAGTGAAGTGGGCACTGCAAGTGGAAAGGGCTTTGGAGGAGCCACCAGAGGAACGCTGTCTAACTGTGACCAGGATGACAGTGTAGGAAATCACCAGAAGGATAAAGCAGACCAGGGCGATCATGCCGCTGGTGGAGATCATGAACACTCCCAAGATGTACGTGTCTACACAGGCAAGTTTAATCACCAATGGGAGGTCACAAAAGAAGCTGTCCACTCTGTTGGGTCCACAGAAGGGCAGATTCACAGTAAATGCTAACTGACTCAGAGCATGAAAGACACCAACAATCCAGGAAAGTATCACAAGCCCAACACACATTCTCCGGCTCATGATAGTTAAGTAACGTAGAGGTTTACATATAGCGACATACCTATCAAAAGACATAGCTATAAGCAGTACAATCTCAGCGCCCCCTAAGAGATGTAGGAAGAATATCTGGGTGATGCAGCCTTCAAAAGAGATGGCTTTGTGCTCACTGAGGAAATCTGCAATCATTTTGGGGGTGGCAAAAGAGGCCAAAGACATGTCAATAAAGGAGAGATTGCCCAGCAGAAAGTACATGGGGGAGTGAAGGCGTGGCTCTGACATGATGGTGAGCATGATGAGGAGATTCCCCAGCACAGTTGCTGTATAGACCATGGAGAAAAACAGGAAATAGAAGATCTGGAGTTCCCATGAACTGGAGAGGCCTTGCAGTATGAATTCAGTTACAACGGACTGATTATTCCAAGCCATTTACTTTGATTTCTGAAAAGACTTGGACATTTCCAGATTGGAGGAGAACTAGGAAAAATAAAGTGATTAAGTCCAAAGTGAATTTTGGTTTTGCATGAAACGATTTGGTGGTGACCCTCACCCCAACCCCCGTACTCCATACCAGAAACCTGGCTAGCCTCACCTGCTTCCAGTGGTCAACTATTTCTCCATGGCCTTTCCAGATACCTTATCTTATTCAACTCAACATTAAATCTTATGACATAGATATTTGCTTATAAGGAAGAAGCAAATTTTCATAAAAATAAGTAAAAATCAGCTATTTAAATATTTTATTCCTTATTTTGTAAAATTAAAAAAAAATACAGTTAGCCAACTGTAAAAATTGCAGGGGAAACGAATGGTAACCTCTGTCAAAATATTCTGTGTGGGGGAGGGATGGCTACAGAGAATCATAATCTGTTTCAATTTCTAATAGATATTGACTTGAAAAAAGGAAAAAAAATGACTTCTCATTTTTTGCTCTTCATTTCTGTTTGCAAATATATGAATGACCCTTGTTCTCTGCTACCAAAGTTATACATTTTTCAAAGACCAGTAAATATGATGTTTTGGAACCTTAAAGTTTCATACATTTCCAAGAGTAGTTTAAAATAGAAAAACACAATTGAATTCTGTGCTACCTGAAACCAGATATTTTTAACTTCTGGTTTCAAGATTTTCATCAAAGCAGTTTGAAGCAGAAAATTGTTTCCAAAATCTACTTGGAACAAGTAGGACATAGCTTTATATATAAAAGGATGCTGATAATAATGAACATAGAAGTTATGCAATATAACATGACTCAAAAATTTAAACAATTTAGGGAAATGATCTCTTGTTAAAATCTGAGACTTTTACAAAGTGCACCTAAACCTATTGAAATGATGTGTGTGTAAAATTTATGACAAAATCCCATTCACCTGGCCACTAAACTAAATTTCCCTTTTGCCTTTACTTTCCCCTTCCTTTTTTTCCTTTTTTTCTTTTCTTTTCCTTTTCTTCTCTTTCTCAAATCTCTAAGTATGCATTCTAAATCAATTGTTTCAAGACTAATCCTAATTAATACAATTACCCATTCCATGTTTTTTCCTGCAGTCTACTGCCTGTCTTTAACTCTACATTTGTTATTTATTTACCCATTCCAAAAACTTTTATATTTGTTTCTGCATCCACGTACCTGATATTAAAATGGTTATCTCCAGCACAGTTTTCACTTAAATTGGTGTAGCCAAAATGTAGTGACCTGGGACTCAGAAAAGGTAGATTCAAATCTCATCCTACTGTTGCATGGTTGGGCAATTTACTGAATCAATTGGTGTCTCAATTCCTACATATAGCATGAATGATTATCTTGAAAATTTTAGGATGTTTTCTATTTACATATTAATACTCTTATACTCAACTAATCCCTGAGTATTCCAGAGTGATGTAGATCAATCGATGCCTAATTTCTGGGTAAAGGAGATTTGCAGTTCTTGGGACTTTGATATTTATAATATTTCTTGAAAAGAGTTGGTTCAGTGAACACCAGAACAGACAAAAGACCATCTACTGCTTGGGGAATAAGCAAATGTTCAAGCTGCAATGGGAATTATTAAAACATTCAAATTAGTTTGGTCAGAGTGAAAGATCACAAAATTTGAATGTTCTTAAGTGCTTTTGTGCACAGGGAACAGATGTGGTGGGGTGAAGATGATGCCTGAAATAACGTTTATCTTGGATAATCATTAAGAAAGACAGGATCTTTTTTTAAGTTTTTTTATTTTTAATTTTTTAAAATTGTGTGACTACAAGCATTAACTCTTAATTCTTCCAGCAACAAATGAAAATAAGATCTGTGTTTTCCTGTTTTGAGAAAAGTTTTTAATGTAAATAATAATCAATGAATGTATGAAAGCTGAGATTTTATAACAGCCACTGGAATAGCTATAGACTAGGGAAGAAAAGATTAGTAAAAAAGCTAAGTATCTGGGATACAAATTCTCTCATAAAAATTAAATTTATTGAGGCAGTGTTGGTTTACAGCAGAGTTTTAAGGGTACAGGTACATACCTCTGCAAATGTAAATTATCACTACCACCACCAAAGTCCCCACTACCCTCCATTATAGTACACTAATATACTATAGTACACTAATATACCATTACCCTCCATCGTAATAAGCCCTCTTTGCTCCCACCTCAACTCCTTCTGTTAGTCTCATTCCAAGAGTAAGATTTCTAGGTTTTGGCTAAGACTGTGGTTTTAACTATTTTTTGTTTTGTTTTTATTCATTTATTTAATTTGTTTTCTTACATTATTCATTTCTGAACAGTATTTGACTTCTGGGGTACACATTCTAGATTTATGAAGGGTATGATCATCAAGTCTTTAAAATTTCTGCAAAATCAAAGTAACCTATAGAACGTAGTTTTATACTAAGATATCTTTATTGACAGAATGTTTTGAAATATTACACTTTGTATGCAATTATAAGGTAAGTTGATAAAATGGCATAAACAATTGGTGTAATATGAAAAGCATTGGGTGTTAGTTATACTTGATGTTGCATAAGACCTTGTGGTGACCCAGTAAATGCACCTGCATGTACTGACTGGGCCCCGTTGAGAACTTTCTCAGATAAGAAAAGGGATAATGTGTACATATACCACAGCTTTCTGTGCCATTCATCTAATTATTCATCAATCAAAAAAGACAAACATTCGCAGCAACATGGATGAAGCTAGATGGAATTATGTTAGCAAAAATAAACCAGAAAAATAAAAGAGAAATACAGAATGGTCTCATTTATATGAGGGGAAAAAGGGAAAGCAAACAAGCAAACAGACAAGAAAAATTTAAAGTTAACTCTCAGCAAAACTGAAACATAGAGCTAGAAATGGGGAGAAGTGGGAGCAGGACTGGGAGGGGCACAAAGCCTAAGAGAATGGTTCAAGGGTGATAAGGTGGTGAGAGAATCCCAGGGTAGATAACGCTGTAAATTAAAACAAATAATAAAAGCATTAAAAAAATACATATCTTTTAAAAAGAAAAAGTAAGTTAATAAAAAAAGAAAAGGCACAACATTTCTGAGAGTGGTTCACCCCAGCTGTGTTATGGGAGTCTCCTTGGTGAAGTTGCTCCCTGCTCCCTGTTCCCTTTTTCCTTATCCTTTTTCCATGTCCTTGGGCATCTCCTTTGATCATCCTGAGAGTCAGACCTGTAGAAAAAAATGAACTAGTGAATTAATAAACTAGTAAATGAGAAACATATATCATAGTTCTCACCCTTCCTCTGAATAATGTAACTATAAAAGATACTGTTAAACAATAAACTTTGCTGCATGCCTGCTTTCCATGTGCAGTCATCATATTTTAAAGCTTTGGGCAAAGAATTTAGAGTACCTGGAGTCCATCTATCTGGCTTATCCTGCACTTCATGTGTCCAAGGCTGGGTTCACTAGAGACCCACACTTGGAGGTCTAAATTCTCAATACAGTTCAAGATTTTACTATGTTGTTATTTTGAGTAAATCACATTGTCATTCTGAGTCTCAATTACCTCTTTCATAATAACTCAGTGCCCTGTAGTGAGTATTAGATGAAGAATGATACCTGTAAACACTTAATATAGCATTTGACTATTAGCAGGTACTTAATAAATTTTATTGTTTACTTAGCCTTGATGAAAATGAGCTTTTCCACACTATATGTATTCTGAAGGGCTCAGGTTTATTCATAACTTATTCCCTCTTGATCAATTGTATCTTGTTCTTCTTTGTATCTTGTGTAGTGTTTAAATGGTCATCTGTTCTTTCCCATCATCTGTTCTCTATACTAGTTGTTTAATCTTCCTTTATTTATTTATTTCTTTAAACATTTAACTTCTGGTGAATGTCATCTGGCTTCTCTTTTCTAATTTTGAGTCAATTAGGAAATCTAAAGGTGGGTTCTGCTATTTTCACAGATCCAGACTAGGTCTGTTTTCACTCTTGATAATATTTGTGTAATTTATGGTTGTCTTCCTAAAAGAATGAACTTGATACCAATTATCTAACTCTAACAGTGTCAAACCTACTACAGACAATGCAGTCATAAATTAAATTAAATTGAAACATGAAATGATATAATTGGATGGCAGGACATTTAGCCATATATGTTACTTATGAGGAGAGGCATATAATAAACTATACTTTTCTGACATAAAATGCTTTTTTAAAAATAAGTTTTACTGAAGCATAATTCTATAAAATAACATTGCCTATTAATGTGAAGTAGTTCAGTGAGTTTTGAATACAGTTCACAATAATGAAACACTGTCACGATCAACATGCAGAGCATCATCCTGCCTATTAAATTCCCTTTTGCCCTTTGGCAGCTAATAAATTCTTCCCACCTCCAGTCTCAAGAAACTAGTACTTTACTTTCTTTCGCTGTATTTTGCCTCTTCTAGAACTCCATATATTTAATCATACAGTACGTCATTTTTTAAATCTTTTAATTAGCATATTATTATTAAGATTCATCCGGTTTGTTGCAAATAAATGATAGTTTGTCCCTTTTTCTTGATGAATAATGTTCTACTCTAAGAATATTTCTCAATTTGTGTACTCATGCATCAGCTGATAGATAATTTGATTGTTTACAGTCTGTCTTCTCTTTCTCTCTCAGTTCTACTATTATGAATAAAGCTTCTGTGAACAATTGTGTATTAGTTTTTAAGTAGATATTAGTTAAATATCTATCAGTGGAATTCCTGGGCAACATGGTTAAGTGCTGTGTTTAACTTTATAAGAATCTGACAAATTGTTTACCAAAGTGGATATGCCATATTTCTTTTGTGTTAACAATGTAGAGGAATTCCAGATTCTTTCTATGTCCTCCTCAGAACTTGACATTGTTAACTTCTAAATTTTAGCAATGTATGTGTATATGTAGCATCTACTTTTTGTTCATTCACATTTTACTATAAACCAATGACACCAATTATCTTCTCATGGCTTTATCGTCTTCATATATATTCTCTGGGAAAGTGCCTGTTGAAATTTACAATAGTTTTGTCTTCTTAATATTGTTTTGTAGGGATTCTTCAAATATCTTTCCTAAGAGTCTTTTATTAGATATATATTGCACAATATTTTTTCCTTGTTTGTGACTTGATTTTCAGTTTAATAGTGTCTTTTAAGGAGTAAATCTACCAATTTTTCCTATTTTTACTTTATGATTCATACTTCATGTACCTGAGACAAAAAAAAAAAACAACAAAAGACAAAATAAATGTAGCCTTAATGCGAGATCACAAAGATTTTTCATTATATTTTCTTTCATATAAAGACAGCTTTAGTCTTCACATTTACAAATTATTTATAGCATGAATTTTGAAAAGTTCTTTTGTTTTTGTGTTCTCTGGAACGTTTGTAGTAATGGGACTATTTGTTGTTTGAAACTTCATTATAATTTTTCTGAGACCATTATCTCATGAAGAAAAATGGATGTTTTCCCTTGATAATATTCTTTATTTTAAAAAATGGTTTGTTTGAACTTTCTGTGTCTACTGGAATAATTTGGTAAACCACATGGTCTTCTAGTGTCCTTGGCATATAACTCAAAATAGTTTTATTTATTTATTTCCCCCCTTCCCTCCACCTCAAAATTGTTTTAAATTCAGTGTAGTCATTGCAATTTCATCATTCCTGCCATGTCTGGTTCTGATGCGGTACTTGCTCTGTCTCTTCAAATAGCACTTTTTGCTTTTGGCATCATTTGTAATTTTACTTTATTTTTAATATCTTGATGTGGTGAATCCCTGGGATTATAATGATGTGAAATTTATATATAAATAAATTTTAAAAAATTAAAAAAAAATCTTGATGTGATGAGATTGGTAAGCAAACTATTATATATAGGACTTCAATAATGTTGCAGCTAGGTTGTGGAGAGGGGACACATTCTATAGTTTATGTCTTAGTCTTTTAGTTATGTCTATGCTTCTGTCTGAACTTGGTGTTTTCCATTTTACTCTCTACCTGTAGGTGGGACAGGATGGTGAAAATGGGTAATGGGGTGTTTCCCTTCTCCTACAGTGAAAGTTAGAGCTGAGGATCTGGTGATACCCCAGCAGGTTAAGCCTTATGACTAGTTTCTCCTGAAGACAGAATTTAAGAGCAGTGTTCTCTAGTATATTTCAAAATAGTTCCTTTCCTGCTCCCTCTGCTGGAAGTAGGAGATGATCTTCCTTCAATATTTACATTAAGAACTTGGCCAAAGTAATGGAGATAAACCTCATAAAATTGTGCCCCTATGATTTTTTCATGTACATATTTTATTTATTTTTAAAAAATAATTTATTTATGTATAAATTTCACATCTTTGTGATCTCTTGGGTTCACTTCCTCTTCTCTGACCATTCCTACTCTGTCCTCACTCACCCCCCCCCCCCAAATTGTGTACTTTAATTTGGT
Organism: Uropsilus gracilis; assembly: GCA_004024945.1. Taxonomy (NCBI): domain Eukaryota; kingdom Metazoa; phylum Chordata; class Mammalia; order Eulipotyphla; family Talpidae; genus Uropsilus; species Uropsilus gracilis. Next base: position 19,613 of record PVHY01011822.1, read on the forward strand.
TATTGGCTTGTTTTGATTTTTCTTCATGGCTTTTTGTTTATCTTTCCCATGTCCCATATAGTAGCAAAACCATTTGGTTTCTATCTTTTTGTTTTTGATTTGTTTCTGCTAATATGAACTACCATATGACTCAGCAATTGCTCTCTTGGGAATCTACCCAAAGGAGACTTCAATGTGGATACAAAGGGACACCGGCACTTGGATGTTTGTTGCAGCACTATTTATAATTGCAAGGACCTGGAAGCAACTGAAATGTCCGAAAACAGATGACTGGATGAAAAAAAAATGTGGTCTATATACACAATGGAATATTACTCATCAATTAAAAATGACAAATTGGATGATTTTATGATAACATGGATGGACTTAGAAGAATTCATATTAGCAGAAACAAGCCCCTATGATTTGATCCCTTGACATTGTTTTTTGTTTGCTATCATTTTCATTTGGTTTGTTTTCATTTCATTTTCAAACCTGGAATATTGGTTTATAAAATTGTATGTGACTCAGAGGTGGAGAATCATAACCTTCATGTATGTATGTTACCCCACCACACCCACCACTGATAGTCTTACACAGTAGTCCATTGTGTGCCCCACTCATTCTGCTCTTGCCCTTCTTCCTCCCACTCTGGTAGTCTCAATTCTACAGTTAGATTTCTGGGATTTGTAGAGTTGTCTGTACTGGCCTTTCAGCAATCTGTCATCTATAGGTCAAATTTTCCTGTCTCCTACTAGTTCCCAGGGTACTTTCTTCTATTCATTAGTTTTTGCTTTTAAGTGGTAATTCCTGTTTTTTTCTTGTCTTGGGGTTTGTGGTTTGGCCTCCAGTCCTTAACTCCAGCCTTGGGGGGAGTGGTTTGCTTTGTGTCTTTACTGCTTTTGTGTTTCTCAGAGGGGATGCTAATTTTTTAGTCTGTTCAGCTTTTTACACTTTTATATTTATTTTTATTTTTTAATGATTTATTTATATATAAATTTCACATCTCGGTGATCTCTGGGGTTCACCCCTCCTCCCTGACTGTTTTTACATATTTGAATGGCTTGGAGACTAACAATCCTAATACACACAACTGGACACTGTAAATGTTCATTTCATGTTCTTTTTTATTGCTCTAATTTTCCTTACATATATTTTGAAATTCTATGCATAGTTTGATATAGCTTGTGTCTAATTAGGTGTATGCATAATCTCAAAAGTAGAACATATCTGAATTCTTTTAATTAGGCATCAAGGTTCATCCAGATACTTTCTGGATATCAGTACATATCAGTTCTTCCATTGGATGATTGTTTTTTATTTGTTCATTTATTATTTGATAGATGTTTCTACCTTTTTGTTATTGTGAACAGTGGTATCTTGCATATTTGCATACAGGTTTTTGACACAAAAATCCTGTACACAGTATGATACCATTTATATGAAGTGCTGAGACTATTTATATAGATGGACAACAGATTGGTGATTGCTAAGGGCACAGGGGAGGGAGATTTGGGAGTGACTGCTCAGTGGGCATAGGTTTTCCTTTTGAGGTAATACAATGTTTTAAAGCTAGATGATGGTGATATTTGCACAACATTCTGAATGTACCAAATATCTACTAATGATAAATTTTATTCAGTGTATCCTACCACAATAAAAAATAGTAAGAAGTGAAAAAGATTCAAATACATACAAAGAAAGAAAACATATCATTTTCCTTTCTATTTTCCTCCATTCCCTCAATTTTACAATAATAACTTAGATCCTACTATATACATTGTTTTCATTTGACTATATCAGTAAACTTTTTAGATTAATATTTTGTAACCAATCTATTTTATTTTAGAACAGTAGTGTTTGGAAAAAAAGAAAGCCCTACATGGGTGTTCAATAATTCATATGATTACTTTATTGATAGGTCATCAGACATTCTTCCCACCATTTGTTCTGATAAAATAAATGATCTTTGTAGATAGTTTGTGGAACAATTCTTTTATTCACAAATAATACATCAGAAGAAATACATCAGAAGAAAGATGTATGGGGTAAATGACATCAAAGAAATATATATTCTAATAATAATTATCCTAGGGTTTGAATATGTCTTTTAACGAAGCAATGCATTCATTCATCAATAGTACTATAAAATATCCCTTATTATTATTTAAAATTTTGATCAATCTGATATGGGAAACAGCACCTGTTTTTATTATAATATATATTTCCTGGCCACAATGATGTTGAATATTTCTCCTAGGTATTTTTGTTGCTGGGTATTATTTTAGTCTAAGAATTCCCTGTTAGTGTATCTGGTTAGAATTTTTATCCTATTTGAAAGTTTTTTTTTAATTGAGGTGGTATTTATCTATAGCACACTATGTCATCCAGAGACACCAGATCTTATTTCCTCGATGCATGTCACCACACCACACACACCACCAAGGAACCCATAGTTCTCCACCATAGTTTATTGACTCCTCCCACACTTTGTTCTCTAGCCTTCCCCTCTCCCTATGGTAACCTGAATTCTACACATTCTTAAAGTTATTGGATTAGTTTTTATTTAACTTTTGTATTGTTTCCTTGTAATCTATGTATCAATTAAACCATCAGATATGTGTCTTTTCCCATCTCATTTCACTTAGTATTAATCCTTATAAGTATATCCATATTGATGCAAATAGCAGGAGTTTATCTTTATTTTGTTGTTGAGTAATATTTCATTAGGTATATATACTTTACTCATCTAGCCTTTAACACTTGAAATGTTTTTCATAGCTTGGTTATTGTAACTACTTCTACAACGAACCTAACTGTCATATATCCCTTTTGTTAGTGTCTTTGCATTCTTTTGGTAGCTACCGAGAGAATGGTTAGATAGTACACAATATTTTTAGTATTTTGATAAATCTTCACAGTGCTTTCCATAGAGGTTGTATACAAGTCTATATTCCCAACAACAGTGTATGATGTTTCCTTTTTCTCTATATCCTTGCCAATACTCAATTCTGGAGTTTTTGATACAAGCTGTTCTCACAGGTATGAGATGGTATTTCTTGATGAGAACTGATGATGGATATTTTTTCACATGCTTATTGGCTATCTGTATGTGTCTTTTGGAGAACTGTCTATATAACTCTTCTTCCATTTTTCTGAGTGGGTTATTTTTGTTTTTGTTCCCTTATCAGATGTATGTGTATTAATATATTCTATTATTCAGGAAGATGCCTTTTCATCATGATTTATTTCATTGTGAAGAAGCTTTTTACTTTGATGTAATCCAAATTATTTATATTCTCTTATTCCTTTTGCTGTTGGATATGAATACACAAAGACTTTACTGAAACCAATGTTGTGGAGCATTTTCTTCTACGTATTTTATGGTTTCAGATCTTACATCTATTTTCATGTTAATTTTTCATGCACTCTGAGAGTGTGGTCTAGTTTCATCCTTTTGCATTTGAATGTTCATTTTTTCTGCACTCTTTGTTGAACATTTTCTCCTATGTATATTTTTGGTTCCCTTGTCATATATTAAATGTCCACACTGATGTCAGTTTATTTCTAGACTCTCATTCTATATCATTGATCAATGTGTCTGTTTTTGTTCCAGTAACATATTGTTTTGGTTATTACAGTTTTGTATTGGAATCTGAGGTTTAGGGATGTGATTCCATCACTCTTCTTATTTTTCAGGAATGTTTGGCTATTTAGAATCTTTTGTAGTTCCATATAAATTTCAGTAATGTCTATAATATTTATTTGAAGAATACCCCTGGAGTTTTGATAAGGATTGCATTGAATCTATGTGTTGCTTTGGGTAAGGGTTGGCCATTTGAACAATGTTAATTCTTCTAAGTCATAAGCAAGAATAAATCTTTGAATTAGTTAATGTTTTCTTTAATTCTTTTACTAGTATCTTTTACTAGTATCTTACAGTTCCAATGTATGGGTCTATTTCTTTGTCAAGTTTATTTCTAGGTAAGTTCCTTTTGATGTGATTGCAAATGGAATTGTGTTCTTCATATCTTTCCTGTCTATCTCACTCACATAGAGAAACAGAACTGATATTTGCAAATTGATTTTATAATCTTCCATTTAACTTCATTGAATTATTATTCAACTGTTTTTTTTTTTTTTGTGGCAGGGTGGGTATCATGCTTGACTTACCACAACAGGTGAAAAAAATGTAATCTGCAATAAAAACTTCCATTGGGTAATAAGTATATTATTAAATGATGAACTTTACAGATATTGCTTGGATTTTTATTTTATTAAACACAATCATAATATTGGTACCTCAGTCAAAGAGATCTTCTTATATCTTTTTCAGTTAATAATTCTTTGCTTTTTATTTCTCCATTTGCCAAATATGCATAAATTATTACAACTTGCAGTTTTCAATCATCATAACCTTTTTATATTGCAATGCCTTTTTGTTGCATTTTACTTCAAGTTATGTTTTAGGTTAGCATTATTGCACTTCCAATCCACTAAGTACAAATAAGTTATGCTGTTTATTCCCCACATGCAAGTTTTTTCCCATCAATCAGAATTAGTTTTCACCGGGTCATGTTCATGACATTTCTCATGCATGAACACTTTATTGATTTATTAAGTATAACATAAATTAGTCTTTATCCAGTTCATTCATGCTCTCTGAGTTGAATATTAGATTCATTTAGCTGCAGCTTTTCACTAATTGTTTTATTATAGATGTAATTTATTTATTTATTTAGGTGTTCTATATGTCTCCAAAGAAAACTTAATTCACTCGAAAAGAGAAGTGAATGTTTTTTTATTTTATTAGTTCCTGACTCTGAAACAGATCTAGATGACTAAGAGTGCTTAATACAATTCATTGACTTAGTTTCTACTACTTTTTAAATGGTATTTTCTCAACATCTATTCCTTGAATCAGTCAGGTCCAGGTGAAACAATCATTGTAAATTCTCATAAGACTCTTGAAATATTTTCCTTTTCTGAACCAAATAATGTCATCTTTGTTGTTTAATAAATCCCACTGAAAGACTACTTCTTGGTCAATTCCCAGGTCCCCACAACATCTATTTTATCCACAGCTACTAAATAACTAATGATTCAACTAGGTCACTTATTTATATTTCAAATTAGATCATGTGTTCTCTGCTAGAGAACACCCTGAACATCTTAACACCCTGAATCATCTAAAACCCGATTCTCCTATAGATCCGGTAAGCAAAAGATTTCTACTGAAAGATTTGAAATACCTGCTTATTCTAATTCCATATCCAAACTCCTATTTCCTTGGAGCTGAAATCAATAGCTTGTTTGTCTTGGTATATATGAGAGGAGAATTCAAAACAGAGACGAGATTTTTCCCTTTCCTTGAAAGTATATAATATGTACTTTAGGAGACAAAGGTAAAATTTTAGGTGATTGAATTATAAATGTGTGTGAGAATGGTCATTTTAACAAGGGATAATAGAAGTTAAATGTCTTTGTATGGATATGGCTATATTGCATTAAAATTGATAATAATAAATTAATATTCTTTTGCTGATAATTATCAGAAAACTTTTTTCTGTTCTTTGATGGGTTTCAATGAGATGATTTTTATTATATCTTAGCATGTAAAATGTCTTTGAGATTTGCAAGTTCTTCAACTGTTCATTGAAGTCTCTCTATAAGGATATCTAAGAGCTTATCTTATAAATGATTTAATTTTTATGTTATTTCAGTAAGGATACCCTAGTGGATAAATTGAAATCATCAAATGTGTGCATACGTGTCTGTATGAGTTTACTGTATATTCTGCATATTATTTTGAGTAAGTACAAAATGTTAGCTATCATCTTTAGGATTATATAAATGAACAGATGAACAAATATTTACCTAAGATCTGTTTCACATGCTGTAATCTCAAACTGATTGCTATTTAGTACCAGAAAGGAAAGTGTAATTTTAACTCTAGTACTTAAGTGCTAATATCCTGTAATGATCTTTTTAGGCTATATGCCAACTAAGGGTAGAAATAAACATATAGATAAGTTTTCAAAGAGAAAACAAAATCTTGGAAGTGAATTTTTTGCATCAGCAGAATTATACTTTGTCTTGATTTTTTTTTTTTTTTATGCAGGCCTCTACCTACCAATCAGAACTATGGATATGGTCAATAAGTCCACTGTTTCTGAATTTGTTTTGCTGGGACTCTCTAATTCCTGGGAACTACGGATGTTTTTTTTCATAGTGTTTTCATTGTTTTATGTGGCAACAGTGGTAGGTAATAGTCTCATAGTCATCACAGTTATAGCTGATTCTCACCTACATTCTCCTATGTATTTCCTGCTTACCAACCTTTCCATCATTGATATGTCTCTTGCTTCCTTTGCTACCCCTAAGATGATTATAGACTACCTCACTGGACATAGAACCATCTCCTTTGATGGATGCATCACCCAGATATTTTTCTTACATCTCTTTACTGGTACTGAGATAATTTTACTTATGGCAATGTCCTTTGATAGGTATATAGCTATATGTAAGCCACTCCGCTATGCTTCAATCATGAGTCCCCGTGTGTGTCTTGCACTTGTAGTGACTGCCTGGGTTGTGGGAGTCATGCATTCAATGAGTCAGGTCATATTTGCTCTTACATTACCTTTCTGTGGTTCCAATGAGGTAGACAGCTTTTTCTGTGATCTTCCCGTGGTATTTCAGCTGGCTTGTGTGGATACATACGTTCTGGGCTTCTTCTTAATCTCAACAAGTGGCATAATTGCTTGTTCCTGCTTTATTCTTTTGTTCAATTCTTATGTTATTGTCATACTTACTATCAAGCAACATTCTTCAGGAGGATCATCTAAGGCCCTTTCTACCTGCACAGCTCATTTCATTGTCGTTTTCATGTTCTTTGGGCCCTGTATCTTTATCTATATGTGGCCACTAAGCAATTTTCTGATAGACAAAACACTTTCTGTCTTTTATACCATCTTTACTCCCATTCTGAATCCAGTCATCTATACCTTAAGGAATCAAGATGTGAAAACAGCCATGAGGAGACTGAAAAATAAGCTTCTAAATCCCAATAAGGCAACTCCACATCACTTTTAGTTCTGATTTCTAATTCAAGCTAAATTCTAGTTTTAACTTTCTAAGGACTCAGTGCCACAGCTTTTATGTACAAGCATTGGTCACAAGCTGTGTTACATTCTTGTTTCTGTATTTCTTATGGAAACATAATTGCTAAAATTTGTGAGAGAACAACCTAAGTGTGTTAAAACTAGTATGTTATGTGTTTAATTAAATAGATTTTAAATTTCAGAAAAACAAGCTGGCAGAAAAACTTTCTTCCAAAAGCAGAGTATAAAAATTCCAAGACTGCAGTATGTATACAGATTGAGGCATGAAGTTGTACTCCCCAAATTATATAGTTATGTAAAAGAATGGAAAATCAATACATTTTGAGGAAAAATGCCAAGAGTGATAGTTTGGGTTAGGAAATTCAACATTAATAATCCATTCATTGGAAAAATGGAAAAAATGAGAAGTATAGATTAAAGGAGAATTATGAGATGATGGTATGTACATATGAATAACAACTAAGTTGTCCCTAAAGTCTAACAAATTGGTTTGATTATCTATACCCTTTAAAAAGGCCGTACTGCTGCAGGTAATAAACAATGATTTTCTACTTATATCTCTGAGTAATTTTGACATAACCAATTTGTGTGCTCTCCTCTACTAAAGAAAATCTGGGACATATTTCATTACAAATGTTGTTGAGTTAGAATGAAAGAAAGAAAATGCTGTACATAAGGAGGCTCTATAACTCACTTTTAACTTTTAATAAGCAAATAAAAACAGTCACAACTCCCTCTAATAGTGCAAAATGAATAAAGAGGCTTCAGAATTCTGCAAATCAGGAAATACTATAAACGAATTTCAAAGCAATTCATTTTGTTTCATGCAGTCTTTAAATACCCTAATATTTAAAACTAGAACTTACTTAGGAGATATTGTTGCTCATAATAAGTGAATTCATGGAGAACCCATGCTTTCATTTAAAAGCACAGGTTCTCCATAAATTCAGTTTATTGGTTTGCACTTTAGTTCAGTTCCTTTTTTCATTTTACTTGATGAAAAATAAGAAATGTTTTGTTTAGTGTTGCAATCAGTGTAATAAAAGATTTTTGTGTAGTAATAGGTTTTTATTTTGCTGTTTTAAATAATACTAGATTCAATATTTATTTTAAGGTATATAAGGTATCACCACCACCTACTGGTAGGTACTAGAATTGCAAGCAATGAAGGTATGAGAAATCGTTTCCTTTGGTTTCTTGCTTTGCAAATCATATTTAAATGATTCAAATAATAAATAATGAACTGTCATTTGAAATTTAATGACATTTTAGTGTCCAGTATGTTGCATTAATTATATCCATAGAGTAGAGATCTGCTACAACTGCAGTATTTGATAAGTACCAAGCTGTTATTATTTTCTGGAATTATTGAGTCATTTGAGAAAGCTAAGAATTGTGTATGCATTAATTCTCATTGAGGAGAGAAATGTTAAGAAAAAGAAAATTCTTATCTTTTAATTTTAAATCAAATGATAAGAAGGGTGCTTTTTCTTCATCAGTGTGTGTATTGTTTTTTAATTTGTATTAAAGAAAAAGACCAATTTAACTGTTCAACAGTTTGTGACACTGTGTTAAAAAACTGATAGGTTGAAATTGCTAGATAAAATTGTCTACAGTATTAATAGGTGAATGAACTGTGCTTATATCTCCAAAAATAGTCACATAATTCTATTTGAAATAGTGTGCAAAGGATCAATTTAGATTTTATTTGTGAACTTTTTCCAGGCTTCAGTTACATGTGCAAATATGTCTTGGGTTAAGAACTCATTTATGTGGAAAAGTTTTAGCTGATGCCTTATAAATGCTCTGAATGATTCTTTCAAGTAATATATTTATTTGAATAGAAACACTTTTTTAAAATGCATCTACTTTTTTTTTTTGCTATATAGAACTATGGAGTCTTTCCGTCAATAATTATTTATAAGTAACATTGTATTATAACATTTAAGTTTCAGATGTGAACTACTGAAAACCAACATTTGTATATATTACATAAAGTTCATAAAACTGTGAAATCTTTTTAAAGGAATGCCATCAATCTTCAATGCTTTTGCGGAGAACTCTAAAACTCAAGAACATTTGCCAAAATGTCAAAGGTGTAACTGATCAGCAAACAATTCTGCAAGCAAGTCAGTAATGATACTGTACTCAGTATCATTAAATTGATAGTAGGATTCTGTAGCTGAGATGGAATGTACAGTAATGATACTGTACTCAGTATCATTAAATTGATAGTAGGATTCTGTAGCTGAGATGGAATAAACCATAGTCTCTGGGGGACTTTCCTATCTAGACAAAAATGCCTTATCACCTTCCCTGGTGGTTCAGCATGAGGAGTCAAAATATTTCTACATGTTATATAAATGCTTACATCTTAATTAAGAACTATAGGTGGATGATTTTATCAACATGTCTTCTCAACATGCTGCTTTTTTACCAAGGGTAAGTGAGCGACAGGCTACCTTAAGCTGTAGTGTTGAGAGTGCCATTTGCTACTAGGGCATCCAAATACAGAAATAATATTTGCAAAGCATGTTAGACCAACAAAACCCAGCAAATAGAAATACAGCAGGTCTAGGATAGTTTTAACTAGTCTTAATTTCCAATAACACAATTAAGGGATTGACGAGATAAGGAGAATTTACTAGACCACGCTGACAGGCAGCTTTATCTTCCTTTAGGTGTTTGGGGAACCATGAAGCGTTTAGAAAGCCTGAAAAGCTGTGTTGTAAAATTAAAGAGAATAATTGACTGCAGGAGAAAAAGTACTTGAAAAAAATCAAATCTACATAATAATAGATAGAATATAAATTATAAAATGTAAAGAAATTGGATATATGTAATATCAGTACAAACTCCAAGAATGTTTGAGAAAAATTTTAGAATACTATATATAGATATTTCTGTATTATATATATATATAAATAGTGTGATTATGGTGGTTTACATTGACGCTTAAATGACATACCCACTCCTTTGCATAGATTTCCTCCGAAATTCTGGAATGAGTTATAAAGTATTTTATTCATAATCTTGACTTTTTAAAAAGATTTTTTTATTAGATTTTATTAACATTAGACCCTACAGTAACTGGACTAAGCCTTGAGTATAGGGGTGGAAGTTTTGGATTCAAGTATCTCTTTTTTACTGTTTAATATCAGTTTGGCTATTAATTAGTGATATACACTTGAATAGGATATTTAATGTTATTCTCAGTTTCTACAACCATCAATTGTAACAGTACCTCAACCAGACACTTGTTTCATGAATATAAGGAGTCTTCACATACCACACAAAATATGTTAGATAAATCTTAGTTATTGCCATATTATTTTGAACATCTATGTACATGTTTGTTTAATGTGTTTAGTGTTCCCTTGAACTAATGATTGACTTGTTTAATTTGAAAGGTAATTTTTTTGGATTATAAATTAAAATGTTTATGTCCAGTATATGTGTGCATAAAATCAATGTATATTAGGATTAAAAAAATTAACTTTTACTAGAAAATTACTTTGCTGCTTATACCGTTCCTTACTTCTGAGAACTTGTTTTTCTCATTGCTGATTCAAGAGAAATTCTAAATTGTCCTTTATCCGTATGTGACTGCTTAGTGACAATGAGTCACCAGTAAATTGATTTATTGTTTTAAAATGGATTTTCACTATTTTGGTTAGAATTGGAATGATGAAGTTCAACTCTCTAAGCTATTAGATGCACATACTGGTAAATAGTGCTTAGATAGCTATAGATAATTTTTTATGATATGAAGTATTTTTCAACATTGTAAAGGACTTCGTATAATGTGATTATAGATGTTGTCAAATGAAAAAAGTTCTTGGTGTAGATGCTATTATCTGAATATACTCAGATTCTTTATAGACATGTTTTAAAATTTTAGTTAAGACCAATGAAACTGCTTTTCATGTGACTTTTTAGTCAAAAACATTAAACAAAGTTGACAAGAGAAAATCAGAAGAACTTCTTTATCTTCCTGTGTCTTCTCATTACAATTTTGAAGGTGTTATTTGTACACATGAATCCAGGTTGAGATCTAGGGGAAAAAAAACAGCCATGAAACCCAGTTCATGGTCTTCTATGAACTCTCATATAATGGAATTCACCGAGCAGTCTGACAATCTTTCAGTTTCTATGCTTCAGTTATAATGATTGATTTTATAACATCGGGTTTACTTTTTGTTGTTGGTTTTTTTTCAGACTAGGTCTCTTATTTTTGTCCATGGAACCACAGGCTCACGTTGCCCGGGGTACCACGGACCAAGCAATCCCCTGTCTCAGCTGCCCAGGTAGCTGGGATTATAGGCACGCACCACCACGCCCAGCTATTTTTTGGAACTAGGTCTCGCTGTGTTGCCCTGAGCAGGACTCGAACGGCGATCCCTAGCCCCAGCCGCTTCATAGGCTGAAGCTTACAGGCACGAGTCACAGTACCTGGCTTAGGTTTACTTTTTTGTTGTGAGTTATTTTTAATGCTATTGGTTACACCTGTAAAGTACTTATGCGGAAGTTATGTTGGTGTTAAAAGGACCATTATCCAAAGAAGACTGGAACTATGACTTAAAAAAAAAAAAGGTTAATATAGTCTGTTCACATACATATTGCTACTATAAGTTAACATTTTAACTTTTTCTTACAGAATTTTTTTTGTTAAATTCTAGTATCTACCATGTAATAAATGGTTGCTTTTTTTTTACTATGGTGATTTACAGTGCCAATACAAAGAGACAATGCATATCTATTCTCATTCAACTGTCTCTTTAAAATTTTCTTTTTTACTAAAGAACATTCAGGTCTAAAAGTTTTCTCTACTAGTCTTTTTACCACCACCAAGTGCAAGCCAGTGTTAATTTGATACATTTGTTTTTTTGCCTTTTAAGTCTGTTTGGGCACAGGAGCCACTAATAACACCATATTTCCCCCTTTTCATCACACCCTCCCAAAGGAAATTTAAAGAAGAGAGTTTTAGATTGAGACTAAAAATAGCCATTAAGTAAGGAGTTTTTACATAATATCGTATCTATCTCTATTAACTTTATTCTTGTCAGAGTAATAATATGGCTTGAACTTCATTGAAGAAAACATAAACCTGTGGGCCTATCAATCAGATTTAACACAGTGCATTAGTTGCTGACAAGGTCCTTGGAAGAGTAAATGAGAAGATGAGTTCACTGCTGGAATTGATGGCTTCCAGAATAGACCCAATTAGTGGGAACTCCAACTCCAAGAACCTCAGTACTACTGCTGCTGTTATACCCTCGATGTCCTGCATCGTCATCGGAATTCAATCTCATAGTCACTGCACTTTGTTCCTGACACTTCCTCATCTTGCTTTCCATCCGAGAACATCACCTCTGCCTCAGCCCTGCCTTCTAAATTTCTTGTTGGTGCAACATTTCATCTTGATGGAATATAATCTGCATAGGGTATCTTGGTTAGAAAAAAAAAAAGCGGTTTATTGATTTCAAGCTTGTAGGTAATGGAAAATATCCTTAGTGATTGCATTAATATACACATTCAATATTTAGCCTCTATTTTAGATAAAATAGGTAGAAGAAAACACAAAAATGCATAACTTTATGAAATATAAGGCAAATGGCAGCATAACTACATCTTAGATCACAAAATAGAATTTTGTCAGTCCCCCCTGAGGCTCTCACCATTCATTGTCCAGCTGAAGCACTCTTATTCCAAAATAAGCCACTACCCAAACTTTCACTGTATTTTTTTTTTTTTTTTGGCATTTATAGTCTCCATACTGAGGTGCTACAATTTCACCTTGTACACTGTTTCCTTTTCTTTTGACCTATCAAGTCTCTCAACTTATTCTAATTTAATTTTTGGAGAACCTGGGCTATTTTCCCTATAGGGTCTACTTGACTTGGAATATGCTGAATGTAGGTGCACAATACAGCTCAACAACTCTGTTTTCTGTGAATTCCAAATTCAGAGATGTGACAGTCGATTACATAACAGACTGTAGATGATGCTGTTTTTTCTTTGATCTGGAGGAACCTGATATCTTTCTCTTTTGGGACAGTTGGTAGCAGTTACTCTTCACTACCATGGATTTTAGTCAACACCTCTGGACTTTTTGTTGTGTGTCGCTTATATTTTACTTTATTTCCCAGAGTGTTTCTTAGACCATATTCCCCGCGTTCTGGTATGTTGACAATAGTTTCTCTGGTTCTTTAAATTAAGAAGTCAGTTTTGCTGTAATTTCTTGGTTCTCCATGTATTTCCTTGAGTACTGTAAAATTAAAATTTCACTCTCTTTGTAAATATTCTTCTGCAGCCTATAGTTTTCTTTATTCACTCAGAACATTACAAATTAGGAGTTTTAGAGGACACTTTAGTTTTTGAAGTGAGGCATTATGACCCTCTCTTTTATTGATATTAATACCCCCCTGAACCATTTAAATAATTCCACGGAGAGATTTTGAGACATTTAGAGTATAAATCTAAATAAAAATGTTCTTCAAGAGTAACACATAATTGGATTCTCATCAATATAGTATTTATATATATATATATTTTTTTTTTGCGAGGAAGTATAGTTCTCTTAGTTGTTCTAATTCCTTATCAGATAGGCATCCTATCATAATGTTGCAGTCTTTTTTGGATCTTCTATCCTTGACTTATTTTACACAGGCTTCCACATGTGAAAAAAATAATTTTGAACTAAACAACAAAAAATAATGATGGCAAAGAGAATCCATGGATTTTTCTTACTTTAAATGGAAACAGATGATTAACTATCTCAAATAAGACAGAAGCTGACATTTAATATGTTTCTCTTACCTAAATATCATTACTAAGCACACATTCAAAAGAAGAAAGGAAAATCATTTATACAGAATTGGGGTTTTCCTATGCCTTTCTGTCTGTGATCTAGGACATAGACAGTTCAGGCTAATTAGGTATCTGTTTGTATCTTTTTGTTTCATACATATCACTTTATTTCTAGTAAAAATGTTTTACTATGAAGTAAACATTCAGATTAATGTCCCAACTTAATTGCATTCCCAACCTTAAAAATTCCTATTTAAGAGGAAAAAGTTCACCTTTTTCTGAATGACTACTAGTCAACACTTTCAATTCACCCTAGAATGACTCCATCTTTCTATAATATGATTTCTAATAACATCACCTGACAATCACAATACAGCTATGCTAACAAAAACATTAATAAAAATGTTTCCTTTCAAAAAATTTCCAGGGTGTCAGGATGGCCGAGTGGTCTAAGGTGCCAGACTCAAGCTCTGTCTTCCAGTGACTATGTAGATTCTCCCAGCACAAGCTGCTAACACATTTTCTTAATTATTTACAGGTTACCAGTCATCCAAAAATCATTGTGGAGAAAGATTTGCAAAGACTCATTTGAAGATCATTGTACCCCCAAATTAGAAGAGGGTGTGATTTTCCCCCCACGAACTCATGTAACTTTATTAAACAATGGTTAACATGTAGGTCATAATGTCTCAGTAAATATTAAAAACTCAATAATTACACAATGCTTTATCTGATTACAAGGCACTGAAACTATGAAACGACAGGTATTCTGTTGGGAGCCGTGTGTGCTCTCATTATTGGCCTGCCTTGATAAAGCTGTTGAATGTTTGCTTAATTGGAATACCACCTTCAGGTGGAGTAGGTTTGGCCATGACTTGAGAAGTTTCAGGTGAAACTCCTTTGTTGTTGTTTGTTGGTGACTCTAAAAGTCTGGTGCAAAATAAACTGGGGGCCACCGTCCAGAGAGAGAAAGGCTACGAGCCACTTCTTTTGGGGTCTTCTTGACTCAACTTCAATCCTTACCCTCCCCCTTGGGACCATTCGATTACATCATGGCTGGCTTGCAACAGTATTCTTACCTTCCTTTTCAAAAAAAAAAAAAATAGAACTCTTTACCTATGGAAATAAGAAAAAGTTTTATAAGTTAATCATGTTAACTAAATAAATAATAATAAATTTAATAATTAAATTTAATTAATTTAAATAAATCATAATAAGTCATAAATAGCATATGAGTTAAATAAATCATAATAGCAAGACAAAAATATGTCATTAATATAAATAGATTACATATCAAAACTTGTTAAGAATATTTCTTGTTGTAAACAGCACGTTAAAACAGGAAAAAATTTAATGGGGGTTACATGTAAGAAATTAAGGGGAAAGTAGTCTCATACACTACTGGTGGAAATGTAAACTGGTACAGACCTTCTGGAAAGAGTATGACAACTTCTCGAGAAAACAAAAATGAGAATTCCATTTTACTCAGCAATACCTGTGTCAGGTATTTATCCAAATAACATGAAAAATTTAGTGTGAAATATCTGTTTATACCTACTTGCATAACAGCATTGTATACAATTACCAAATAATGGAACAAACCCAAGTGCCCGTCACAAGATGAATGGATTGAAAAATTGTGGAGCATGTGGTAAATGGAATATTACATAGCTGTGAATAAAGATGAGTTGGTGGACTTCACAATAAAATGTGTTTTATGGTGATTATGCTGAGTGAGAATAGTCAAAAAGTTACAGACATTACTGGATGGTTTTACTCATCTGTGGAATATAAACACCCTGAAAACAATTACGTATAGCAATAGAAAAAAATAAAAAAATTGAACTTGTTGGAAAGAAGATAATGTTTACAAGACGGACTAAGGAAAGGGTGGAAGGGATGTATAGGGGAGTGAAACAGTTGGAGTATAGGTGTGGGTGGTTTGGTTAAGGGAATAAAAAAAGAATAATTAAAAAGTAAAAACAACAAAAGAAATTGGGGGACACAAAAGAGAAATGATATAAGAATAAAAATTATAAAGATCAGAACAGAAAATATTTCACTGACTTTCTTCATAAATCTATATTAAGCTTAATACCCAAATATAATGAAAAAACTAGAAGAAGGAGAGTTTGGGGATGATAGCCTATTATGGACTCTCTAGTCTAGACTCTAGCCAGGCCCCTGAATACATCAGCTCTATATTCAACTTTCAAAGATTAACTTTGAGTCTGATCCTATCTTTTTTCTTTTTTAAGTGACACCATCTTGACATCAGTTTTTTCTTATTGAATTTCATATTGAGTGTTTTCTCTTTGCCTTATATATCCATTGTTTTCAATGAAAAATGAATTGTTAAATTTATTGTGATCTTTGTTCTGATAAGTTAGTTTTCTCTTATTAATGTACTCATAGTACTCTCTGTCTCCCCCCTATGGTAAAACAAGTACAAGTTTGCTTTAGATTTTTTTGTCAAGGTATCTGATTTCTGACTTAAAATATATATTCCATGAAATCAGAAATATATTATCATGTTCTCTATTGTATTTCTAATTTTTAGTTTAGGAACTGGAAAATTACTGCTCAATGGTCATTTAATGAAGGAATGCAATATGTTGTTATGGGATGATTTAAAATTAGGCAGGCACTGGAATCAAGAACTGTGTAATGGAATTAACAAACAAGAAATAACAATATGAAGAAGGTATGTCATTTCAATAAAAAAACATATAAAGTGATTACTAAACAAATGTGACAAGGGAGCCCATTAGAGTATGGAGGAAGTTTGGTGGTCGGCTACATTTGTGGTAACATACATATGTAGAGGGGTGAACCTATACCTCTAAATTATTTACAGTATCTTAGAGCAATGTTGCATCAATAAAAATACTAAAAAAAAAAAAAAGAAAGAAATAGCCCTCAGTGGAGCAATGCTCTCTGGGGTTTTGTAACTAATTTGGAAGATAGGAATCTTCCTAAGTCAATCCCCTAAGTCAAGGGAGCAGGAATATGCGAAATGCATAGGAATTTGGATATCATGCAGTCAAGTATTTCATTTAATAGACAGGGAATGGAGATCCAAAAAGGTATAGGACTTTCTCAAGGTAACAGAGAGAAACTGTCACTATGGTGAGACAGTGAAGTGAAGATACTGTTCCTAGGACTGACAGATGAAGGATGTCTTCCTCTGGAACTGAGAAGGTCCTGAAACAAGGGCCCTGGGCAAAGAGGAAGGTGGTTGTGTCTAAGTGCATCACAATGGTGAGGAGGACCTGAATCGGGTCAAGAAGGGTGTTCCTACACAGGTGATGAAGTGTGATGGTGTCAAAATACCCTGGTGGACAGAGTCTGAGAGAAAGACCCCGTGTAAGAGAAAATGGGAAGTGGGAAAATGGGGGGTAAAAAGGAGGAGAGAAGAGAAAGGAAAGAGAGATGAGAATGGTGGACTTAAAGAAGAGGCCTATGTGGTCTGGACAGGGGAAGACCCCTGGAAGAGTGAGCTGGTGGTGGCAAGGAACCTGGGAGAGTAGCTGGCAGAGATGTAGCTGGTGTGAAGTCAGATGCCAGAATGGCAGACTGGGGGTAACCAGGGCCTGATGAGGGCAGGTCTGGTAAATGTGGCCCATACCACTGAAGGTGGGCCTGGTAAAGGAAATGTGTGGAGCTGCAGTAAGATGGCATATTTGGAAAGCTGATTTTGCATCAGCATCTGTTGGAAAAGTTTGAAGAGCCTTGGAGAAGTGGAGCAGCCCAGAATGCTGGAGAGAAAAGAAGCAAAGAGAAGACAAGACACTGGAGAAAGACTGGACTTTGCAGTGCCTACAAGGAGCACCATTGTAGGATTTTTGGACTAAATGGTGACTGGGGTAAGATAACTGCCACTTGTGACATTAAAGACTTTTTGTTTTCCCAGTTAATTTCTCTTGTTAATAAAACCCTGTTGCTTAAAACGCTTTTGTCTGGCAACTGCTACACGAAGGTGATGCACACCTGTGGCTTCTTGATTAGAGGCTTCTGCCCCTTTTGACCTGACTTCAGGAGTTCTTGAGTTAAAAATAAATATAATGGTAAGTTACCAGTGAAATATAGTCCTTAGGAAGTAAAAAAAAATCAGTATTGATCAAAATAAAATAAAAATAAAAAGATAACTGGGGTCATTGGAGACTATAAAATTACCATAAATTTATAACTGAAGAGAGATTGAATTTAAAAGAAATACTTTGTAAGGGCATAAGAAAACAGATTCATCCAGATGAATTTGTTAATTACCTAAGAAAGATAAGCTGTCAAATTTGCTCAAGGAGAGGAAGAAAAGTGAAGTCACTGAAAACTCTGATAACTATGGAATACTTGGAAAAGAAATTAAAGATAAAGCTTTATAGAAGTCACAAGCACATTCAAATTTATGTAGTGTCTTTAAAAATATATCTATTTTTTTGAAGTAACTTTGGCTTATTGCACAATATGAAGGGGTGTAGGGTCATAACTCTTTAAATTTATATCACTCCCTGATGTTTTGGTCAGGTCTTTTAAGCCTTCAAAGAAGAGATAATACTAGCGCAGACAAAGGCTTTTCTGAATACTCCAACTTATATCATGAGTTTGTCTCAATACTAAAATTGAACACGGATAGAAAGCAATGTCACTTATAATTCTATGTGCAAAAATTCTTCATGAAATTAGCATATAAAATCCAGGTTAGTATATTATCATATAATATACCACATTTAAGTGGAGTTTACACTAAGAATACAAATATATTGACATTAGCTGTTCTATTAATAGTACTTAGTGGTTAATAATGAAACAGAAACACATTCTCTTTGTGGGAGAGCAAATGTTTCCGGCTGAGCTTTTCCAGTTTCCTCACTAAGACCAGGAATATCACTAAAGTTTCAATTCAACTCAAGAAGTACTTAGAAATCCCTATGTGTCAAAATTTCCCTAAATTTATTGTATACATAGTACATGCATTTGGTAGTAGATAATACACAGGGGAACTGCCCTGGCAGTGGAAAGTGGCTTGGCTATCTGGACTTCAGCCATGTTCCCTATCCAACGAGCCAAACAACCTGTAATGACAGAAAATCCTCAAGGGGTCCTACAGTCTTCCCATATTCCCAGTTCAATGCTACCCTAGAATGAAACAGAGAAATGATAAAATGGGAGAAGAGCGAAATAAAAGGTGAGAAGAGATTTGCCTACATCAACAATTATTACAGTCATTTTAGTTGAAAAATAAATACACATCAATGCAGTTTTTTCATAGGACAGTGTTATTTGAAAGAAGCCAAAACTTGTCTCACCTAACCTTGAAAGCTGCAACTAATTGCATCAGGTTTGTTTATTTTGTAGTAATCGTTCTCAAGATCCATTGCTTGGAGTTTTTTCTTTGGAAAATGTTAGTGAGAATTCTAATTAGAGAAAGAAACGACGCTGAACTTTTGATAGTTGGACTTGTTTTGTTCAAATTTGTTTGCCTCACCATAAAATATTTACATCTGTATTTATCTGGTGCATAACGTTTAATTTAGGGTATAATAGGAAATGGATTAAGGAGCAATTTCTGTAACGTTTGAAGTGATTCTCTTTGTTCTAAAGTTTTTTTATGATTTACCAGGTACAGGAGACTCTGCAAAAGCAAATTAGTGTTCTGTACTTATTGTCGTTCATCCTAACTCAGTCCAACGCCTAGATAAAACAAAAAAGACAATAGAGGGATACAGTGTCACTCTTTTGTTGAGTTCTCTGCATTTTTCTCTCCCCCCTTTTCCACACCGATTAATTTCTTATTTATTTCCACTAATGTTGTCATTCCATAGGTGACTGACCAAAGTGAAGACATAAATAAGAATGATCTTACTCCTATACTCAACTTTTGATTTTTCCTAAACACATACTTTTTCATATTGGATACAAATTCCCTTCTCTACAAGAGAATACTCCAGAGAGATACCCCTACTTACTCTAAGTAATAATTATTGATAAAGTACTTTTAGGATGGCTCCATTCTTGCTATTTTCTCATAATTTCACAGTTTATTCACTTGATTATTTATTTTTTTTTAAAGAATATTTGCAAGCTCTAAGAGAAAATATTAGCCGGGACTAAAATTTCCATAATAATTTCTAAACTAAAATTAATCAATTTAAGCAAAAAATCTAATCATTTAGGAAAACAAAAAAATACATCATCTGAGACCTTTTGTTACTTTTTAACCAAAAAGGTGATTATTATCAAGTTTATAAATGACATATTTGGCAATAACTAATAGGGCTTTATAAACCACCCAAGCTATTTTCCTTTTAAGAGATTCTTGTGCTTCAAATATAATTTTTCAAAATTAATTTTCAAATCATTATCTCCTTTGCAACATTTTTTGCATGCTTCCAAAGAAATTGCAGATAGCAGACAGCATTAGTCATTTTACAACCCACTGGCCTACTTTCCATTATCTTAATTGTGTATTATCTTCATTATAACTGCTTATTATCTATTATTACTCACGATCTCATTCTTTTTGAGTAAGGGTTGTGTTGCTGGATATTTTTTAAAAGAAAAAATATTTCTCTTATTAGGTAAGCGAATTCCTAGTTAAATACTTCAAGTTCTGTACTTTAGATATAATAACTTCTTTTGGAAGGTTTTTGCATTGATAAATTGAAATGATTTTCAACTGATAAAAATCAGTTGACCTGATTTTTAATTACCTAACTCAATCAGACCTTTGTACTTCATGGTTTTATGATTTTATTATAATACTGAAACTCTATACTGACACATTGGTCATGTCAGTTTACTTATTTAAGGTATTTTACTTCAAACAGGTACCATAATTTCAGGGACAATATGGAGTATACAGTTTCAATGATGTGGTTATAGAGATTGTAGAGAATAGATAGAGGGAAGATGAGTCACAGTAAACAGCACAGAAAAAGATTTTTCCCTTATAAATATGGACTCTTGTGGAGTCTTTAAGAACTGAAGATGTTTGTAGTAATTCCACGTGGGTAATGAAAACCAGGAGGACACAGAAGGTAGTACCCAAATCTAGCCAACTTAGCATCTTGTCTTAATTTGGTTGTTGCAGTGTAGATGTATTATTGTTCAACATCAATCTGAGTTAATATCATATTTAACTCACAGATAAAATGGAGTGTGATTTACTGCATTTATACCTCATAATTTATCCTTAATCAATTAGTAAGGGTAATACATGTTAAAATTACAGATACAACATTTCCTAGTAGGAATAACTTACAGAGCATTTCAAATTTATGTTGCAGAAAACCTTCAAGATTTTGATCTACTTTTTTTTTGTTCTTGATAATAATGCAATAATGTTTCCCTTTATAGGTACTTTTCTCATAGTCTGAGACCATGGACCAAGGAAATTATTCTAGGGTGACTGAATTTGTGTTGCTGGGACTCTCTGGTTCCTGGGAAGTCCAGTGTTTCTTCTTTGTGTTGTTTAGCTTCTTATACATCACCATTGTGCTTGGCAACTTTCTTATTGTCCTCACAGTGATTTCTGAACCTGTCTTGCACACGCCCATGTATATCATGCTCAGTAACCTTTCAGTTCTTGATGTGTTTCTTGCCACATATGCAACCCCTAAGATGATTCATGACTTTCTTCACGAACCTAAGACTATTTCCTTTGAGGGCTGCATGACCCAGGTATTCTTACTCCATGTCTTTGCTGGTGGTGAGATGGTTCTCCTTGTAGCCATGGCATATGATAGGTATGTAGCCATATGCAAACCTCTCCATTACACAACCATCATGAACTCGTACAAGTGTACAGGTCTGGTGGTAGGCTCATGGGTCATTGGGGTCTTGCACTCCTTGAGTCAGCTGGCATTCACTGTAAACTTGCCCTTCTGTGGTCCAAACATAGTAGATAGCTACTACTGTGACCTTACTTTGGTCATCAAGCTTGCCTGCACAGACACATATGTCCCTGAAGTGTTGATGCTTTTGGACAGTGGCCTAATGGGGGTGACTTCCTTCCTACTCTTACTGGTCTCCTATACAGTCATCCTGGTGACTGTGCAGCGTCATTCCTCGGCAGGTATGGCCAAGGCCCGCAGCACCTTGACTGCCCACATCACCGTAGTGACCCTCTTTTTTGGGCCCTGTATCTTCATCTATGTCTGGCCTTTTAGCAACTTCCCAGTGGATAAGATTCTCTCTGTGTTCTCTACGGTTTTCACTCCTATATTGAACCCCATTATCTATACTTTGAGAAACAAAGAGGTGAAATCAGCAATGCATAAACTGAAGACCCGGTATGTAAGTTGCAGACTGTTCCCCCAGAAGTCTCGTGCAAGACTAGGCTTGCTGAATTGAGCTGAAAGGAAGAAATTCGCGGAAACATGAATTTACCTATTTTGTGGTCACCACTACTTTGGTTCTTTAGACAGATAAATGAAATGCATGTCTTTTATTAAATATTTATAGTGAAGTCTCTCATGATTCTGCATTTTCTAACTATACATAAATTTGCTGTAGCTTTGTGGCTTGTAGTTAATTTGGTTATGTTTACTGTCTAAAACTAGTTTTAAGATATTTTGTTATTATATAATTTAGTTTTGTGAAATTAATTTTATAAAATTAAGTGCATATTTGTAATGATAAACTGAAACACAATGCTTCTTTTGTGATTAAAATACTTCAGATAATCATGATTTAGTATAAGTATCATACCAGTTCTACCATTTCTACCATTAGTATTTTTTTTCTTGACATATTTCACATTGAAAGGTTGTGCTATCTATCACAAAAGACAAACGGCCTGTAAAAAAAATTAAAAATAAATTCAAGGCAATATTTTCCAAATACATCTTCCTCTTCATATACAGAAGCTAAGATATTTAAGTGTCTCATCTTTTATTTTCTGAAATTGATATTTGATATAATTTGGTAGAATTCATCAGTGACATCATTTGGACACAGTTGTCTGTTTAAGTATAAGTTCAATTTCTCTCTTAGACTAAGGACTATTCAAACATCTAGTTTTTCTTGAATGAGTTTTAGAGTTTGTGTCTTTCAAGGAATAATTCATGTCTTTTAAGTTCTATTTTATTGGAATCAAGTTGTTTTCTCTGCTCACTTAATAACCATTTCATGTTTATCAGACCATTTGTTCTTGTCCTTGAGAAGTTTCTTCTCTTTTTTCCTTGTTAGTGAAGGTAAAGATTTATCAGTTTTATTGATTTGTTTCAATGAACTGACTTTTAGTTTCATTGATTTTCTTTATTGCTTTTATTTTTCAATTTCTTTGATTATTGCTTTTATCTTTATAATTTCTTTCTGTTTGCTTTGAGTTTAGTTTGCCTTTTTTATATTTTTGAGACTTTTTAATATAGTTTTGAAAATATAGTTATTTGAGCTTTCATCAATTTAATATATAAATATGAACTTTTTATTACTTTGTGAGTTATTTTGTGTTTATATTGAAATATTCCTACCTGGAAACAAAATAAATTTCATATAATACTCCTCAAACTTTGTGTGTTCAATTTTTTTTCTTCATATTAGTGGTTGCAGTTTAACTGGAATATATTTGGTAGAGTACAGACTTCCACATTTGTTTTTTTCAAATTCTTTAACATTTATAAATACTTCATTCAGACTTTTAAAAACCATATATTGAGTAATCTTTCTTTCCACAGATTTGTGATCATTCATTTTATGTTAAAATCTTATATATTCTAGAGTTTACTTCTGGGTTATTTAATACATTCAGCTAATTAACAGTCTATTCTTATGCTAATTCTAGATGGTTTTAATGATAATCTGATCATGTTCTGGAAACATAATACAATTGATCATGATAATAATTATGTTTGTCTAAGTAAATTTATCTATATATTTATTTATATGAATTTTTAAAATTGTCGCTATACCTTGAACAAATTAGTGTGGTTCAGTTTGGTTTCCATAGTTACCTAAAACCATTTGTAAAATTTGACTTCATATAATATACAGTTTCTCTACTCTGAAATACAGCAGTTGTCTAATTACTGATGTCTTCTTTCCTTTATAGCAAAATATTTAATTTCTTCACATTTGTTTTTATAGTGTGCTTTCTTTTGTTCAATCATTCGTGCATTCAATTATGAGAAGTAAACTGAAGGGAATGAGAAAGAATTTCACAATAATGCAAAACATTAATTACACATTTCATTTCATTCATTACCTTTATCAATTTTCAAATATATTCAGTGGGCTTGTTATTGAATGCAGAGGGGTCAGCCAAAAGAGAAGGTCCAAATCTGACAAAGAAAGGGCAATTTAGTACTTGAAACAAGTAATGGAGGCAGGGAGCTAGGTTTCCAAAGAATACTTACAGAGAATTCATATAAAGTAACTTAAATACACTTAAATTAATAAAGACAAAATGAAAAACTAACACTAGACAACTGACTAGAGAAGTTAACCACAAGGGAGGAGACAACACAGTGGTCCATGATTGTGGAGCATGGGCGAGTTGGTGGTGGAAGCACATGGTAATAATATCTGATGGGCCTACCATGTTTCCTCAGTTAAAAATAAATAAATTAATTTAAAAAAAGGTTTTAAAGGGAAAAAGTAAAAGGACAAAGAAGTTTGTGGTGATTAGATGGGGGAGTAGTGGATGATGTGCATCTGTACAGGTGTGGAGTTCACATGTTTCAGATTAAGAGAAAGATCCTTTACCTAACTCCTGGGCAGAGATGTGGTAACTAATGAGGGTTGGACTACTTCAGGCCACTCAAGGTAGGGACTGCCATGCTTTGGGTCCTTGTTAAGTTTGTGACTGCTCAAATTGGTTAGAGGAGTGTAGGGTGAGTTAGTCACACTTTTTTCTCCATTATTCTGTATAACTAGCACCTTGCGGTATTGTCTCCCCCATGATTGTGTGATTGAGTGATCTAGTGGATGTGTGCATGTGCAAGTAGGCATACCTGGGCCTAGGAGAGTGGCATGGAGAGTATGAGAGAACACAAGAGAACACCAGAGAGCCCAGAGAAAGGGCATGAAGATTTTTGGGGGTCAGGGGCTCACCTACCTTCCAGCACCCTTGCCCTATTGTGGTCCTGCCCTACCCTGCCCTGTCTAGTGTGTCTGTGTAAAGAATCCTGGAGAATATAACAATATAAAAAATATATATGTAATTAAATAAATAGAAAGAAAAAAGAACAGAGAAAGAAAGAAAACAGAAAGGAAAAAGAAAAGAACCTATGCAGATTGGTGATCCTGATGTCTGTGCACTACGGTTAGCTTCATGAACAGGCTGCTTCCCTTACAAATGATGGTGAGGATTGGTTACACTATAAGAAAGTTGGAACCTAAGTTCCAAACCTAGCAAGATAGGTTCAAATATTGTTTAAAGTAAATCAGTCAGGCATTTTAATGGTCTTGCTGGAAATAAATGAAACAACCGACTGCCTCAAACTGTTGTTTCCCAGCTCCCAGTTGTTAACCATTTGATGTCCTGATTTGATAACAGGTTAGATTTATACAACTAATGCCTGAAGGAGATCTTAGAATATTTGAATTGTATTTACTTAACCTTTTCAAATAAGATAGTAACTTACTGTGGGGCCACTGCCATTCGGCAGGCCTCTTCCCTCTGAGCAAAGAGGGTGTGCAGGTTTTTGTTCACAGTGACATTGTAGGCATAGTTATTTTATTTGCTCTTGCAGTTCAGTGTTGGGGGGTTCTGGCTTTGTTCTTTTTGAGTCCTGCCTGGGTGGCATAAATTTAAGGGTCTTTCTTCTTGTACCTCACCTATTTGGTTTCTGTGGTTGAAAAAATCGTCTTGAAGTACTTATTCCTGATTAGGGCTCCTTGGGGTGGAGGCAAACTCAGAGGGTCTGTGGCGAACTGACCCGACTTCCTGCCCTCCCAACCCCCATATACTGCACCCTGCTTCTTCACCAGATTCAGATGTGCGGTGCACAGACAGGGTCCAGCAACTCCCCTGGATGACCCCAGCTCCATCCCACCTGACCAACCTCAAGGTGAGTGGAGCCGGTGCATGCAGGACTTGGGACCACAGGCCCCACAGCAAAGCCCCAAAGGAGGAGACCAGGAGACCTACCATCAGCTGATGGCTGTCCCCATCGAGGAGCAGCTCTACCAAAACATACAGTTGGGAATCATGCCTTCAAAGCCGAAGACCTGAAACATAATGTGAAGGAGCAACAAAATGTTGCAGAAAACAATGGAGATGAGATTCACCAAGAAACAAGAAGCAATCATACAAGCCAAGGGTGCTTGAATCTGCCTATGAAGGCAAAAGCAGCACAGGAAAGATAAACAGCATGCTCCACCAAGTCCCAAGAAATCACACCCTCACCAAGGATGAGGAAATAGATCCAGAAAAGAAAAAAAAAAAAAAAAAAAAAAAAAAAAAAAAAAAAAAAAAAAAAAAAAAAAAAAAAAAAAAAAAAAAAAAAAAAAAAAAAAAAAAAAAAAAAAAAAAAAAAAAAAAAAAAAAAAAAAAAAAAAAAAAAAAAAAGGACTACAGGGATAAGCATGGACAAACAACAAAAAGAAAGGAGGCTAAGTGACCAGAGGGGATGTGTTGTGTGGTGTGGTGGGGGTATTCTCATGGGGATCAGCAATTATACAACCATGTACTATAAAAAATCCAAAAATAAAATAGAATTAAAAAAAAGATAGTAGCTTTAATTCACATTATACCTGTTAACACCTACTTAGCTACTTTAGGTCACCATATTAATGAATTTGGGGTTGAGGAATATTTGGGGAGGTGCAAGACTTTCTCTTGTTCTTTTTTATGCTAATAAAATCTGATGTCTCTTCAATATATGAGTTTTCATGCATTTTAAGTTAAGTGTCCATCATGACTAAGATCAACAAATCGTCATAACATACTGTGGCATGCTTCCATGTTACAAAATAAATGATATGATTTTTATTTTTTTTTATTTTTTTTTCCTTTTTTTAATAATTTATTTATATATATTTCACATCATTTCAGTCCCTGGGGGTCACCCACCACCTCCCCTCCCCGCCCGCTCCAGTTGGTCGCCACTCTCCCCTTGTGCTGTTTCATTTGGTTGACCATATAGTAGTGAAACCATTTGATTTCTGTCCCTTTCTATCTGGCTCGTTTCTGCTAGAATG